>OY728134.1:767945753-768210780 GCA_963277665.1 Viscum album
ATGTCCATTATGACATATTTATTAAATTTGTGGGTATTAAAATGACTAACTGATCTAGATAATGTATATAATGGTACTACCTACAATAAATGAATTGTTAAACACTGAGGAATAATGTCTCACTTTTTTAATAAAAACAAATATTTCAAAATACACTAATTATAATATTGATGAGAGAATAATATTATCTTATTTTTGGACATTTTAATACTATATATAAAATGAAAACAATTTTTAAAATTATCGTGTCTATATTTATATAATATAAAATTTACTTTTTTTTGGAAATTATTAATTTTTGTATGAATAGTAATGATAATATTTTTTTATCAAATATTCATTTAATTTTTTAAATTTTAGGTATAATTATATTTAAAATAATATTCTAACTAAACATAACTACTATGATGTTATTTTTAATCTAGTTACATACCGTTAAATCATCTTTACTCTTGATTATAGTAATAATTTTCTATTCTTTAAAAAAATTTTATTCAGAAATCCATTTTAATGTTATAAATTTTCTTACAATTTAAATAATTAAAATAATAGATATTTTGAAAGATTTTAATACAAATTTATAGTCTATTTATATATAAATAATAATTTTATTAATTTAATAATTAATACCTATGATATGGTTAATATGAGAGTATCTTTTCATTAAAAAATGCATTTCTTGAAAATCTGTTTTTTGAAACGTTTGGTGATTTAATATAAAATTAAATTCATCAAACAATGTATGTAGAATATGGGAAAATGAATTAAATATTCTGGATCGTCATAATTTATATTATCTAATAACATCCAAATTTTTTTAACTATATTGAATATTGAAAACATTACAAATTATTTTTCACGATTTTGGTAAAATTATGTTTACTGGGGGTTAAACTAAACATATAAGAGTTAAAAATGGACCATAACAAATTTTATTGCATCTTTATGGGCATATATTGTCAATTAAATTTCAATGGTTTGAAATGTTTTATTTTTTCCACTGTGGTATGATAAATGTTTTAGTTAATTTCATTATTTTAAAAAATATCATGAATGTCCTCTTCCCCACTTATAAAATATCACCCACTCCCCTGGCAGTTACACACATCTAAAACCCTTTGTATATTATATTAAATATCCAAAAAAATCCATAATTAACTCCAAAAAACCAGGATTCCTCAGAATTTATCATAAATTTGTCTAATTATGGATATTGGTGCAATCCTAAAGAAGTTGTTTAAAGAAGAGGTATTGCCATTAAGTAAGAATTTTGTTTTATTTCATTTTTCTCCTCCATCATATATTATTAAATATTTATTATGTAATAAATTTTGTATCTTAAATATTCTTATCTTTTTTTATTATAAGGGAATTAATTATATATATATTCTCCTTCCTAGAATCAGACACTTAATTATTGATCGTGTGTATGCATTACAACCTCCTCACAAACTGATGCAGTTTCTTTTACATCACTGCTTCAAAAAAATGGATATAATTATATATTTAATTTTTATATATTCTATATATTTTATTATTATACTTTTTTAATTTTCATATAAAATATTAATTTTCAGTTTCCATTCCATAGGGAACATGATAACGTCGGTCGAGTGTATTGCATACTATTTCCTCATGAAGGGATGTGATTTATTTTTTAGTATGTGTTACATGGAAGGTAATAACAAATAATTTTATTTTTAAATATTGTATTAATTACATAATAATCATTATTATAATGAAATATATCATATAATATCTTAAGATACCATACCCTAAATAAATGATAATGATGATCCTAAATACCATGGACTACAATCTTTTGAAGTTATCTGATTAGTTTTTATTTGCACATTACCTAATGGAAATATGAAAGGGTATATAATGAAATATAATGTTATTTATGATAAAATAACAATCCTATAATTATATTATAATACATAACTAAATTTCATTATTTTCTTTGAAATATTCAAATGTTACTAATGTGTACATAAAAACTAATGTCTCATTGATTTACACATGGTTCATTATTCATAACCACATTTCTTGGTTAGTTTAAAATGAATCATATATGCATAAAAGATAAAAAAATTTATTATAACCATTATTTATATGGTTAAAATATAATCTCCTCGACATTATGCAACATACCACTGTGATTTCATTACATATAAATTTTTTATTGTTTAAACAAATGATGTAGAATTTATTGGTTATTTAATTGAAAAATAGATTGAAATAATTTATGTAAAAGGAATAATAATTTTTATAAATATTATCATGTTATTAAATTGTTAAAATTTGTTTATTTCTTAGGAACATAATGAACAGACATGATAAATCAGAACGAAGGCAAGGTATCTCTCCAAAATTTTCCTTTCCTTCAGTTTGTTAACAATATCTCATTAAAAATCATTATTTATCTACATAATGTTATGAAATAATATTCAATTCCACAAAAACATGTTTTTCATATATATAACAAGATTATTCTCCTTATTTTGATGTGTAATGATTTACTTTATGATCATTTTTTAAATTCCTTTTCCATAAAATTTACATTGATTTTCATATATAGAAAGATTATGCAGCCCATTTTTATTCCATTGTTAATTATTATGTTGTTCATTATGATTGAATCCCACATGTTGAACACATATTTAATGAACATGATATAATAGGTGAACCCTTATATTCCAAAAATTCATTTTTTTGAATAATTAGTCTCATGAGGTGATTTTTATGGGATTATGGTGTACTAATAATCCATTGTTGGACATTGTCTAAAATGTGACTCTGTCTTTGAAATTATCCTTGACATACGTTTATATCATGTTATATGGTTCTACCACATGTATTATGACTACATGATCCTATTATTCAATGTTTTATTGTTATAGATATATTTTATTCCTTATGATCCCACTCTTTTATGATATCTTGTTACACATTTGAATAACATGTTATGTTTCATAGTCATGTTTATCCCATAACTATATTTTTTAGATACAACATTTTTTTATATATCCTCTAGGGTATAAAAAGTATTTTTTTGGTGAAAAAAATCATTTTTCGATATAATTATGTATAATAATATAAGTATTACATGTTTTATATTCCATTTGTCTCAATATAAACATAATCATCCAAGGATACTATGCCTTATGTTACATGGGATAGTACATAATATATATTTTTTTATTAAAAATATCGTAATAATTTGTGTAAAAAGAATTTTTAACTATAAATCTACCATAAAAATATCATCACCAATTAGACATTCAATCATATTTCCATAGAAATTAATATAAAATAGGTATTTCAAATTGAGGGAAAAATATCATTAAGATAAATTCGATACATTTATATGATCATTACATTCATCAATAAAAAAATTAGAGTTTTTCTAGGGAATCCCTTATATATTTATAATTATCTCATTCTAATGGGGGAACTAAGAGATGATCAGTATGATTATAATATCTATTTCTATAAATCAACACATTAGGAATTATTGTTAGGTATTCTTTTTTTGGAATATTAGAACGAATTAATATAGATATTTGAGGCCATATTAGGTAATTAATAGAGTTTGATAACTCATATACCACTAGTCTAAGATTTATTTAAATATTAACATTATCTATTTGATGTATTTCGATGAATTATAAGGGACAATTTCATTTCAATAAAAGACCAAAATGATTTCAAATTATTTTTTTATTATATTGACGAGTTTCACATATAGAGAAGGGGTTTTTCTCTAATTTTTAGGATATCATGGGTAATATTTTCATGTATCATGCTCCTTGGAAATGGGAAAACCCATCAGAGATATTCGGAGATTGAGGTAGAGAGAAAAAAGGATACAGTTAAACACACCAAGGTCATATGTACCCAATCCCTTTTTGAACAAAATAAAATAATTAATTGGTAAAACTATGATATTTTATAGAACAAAATACTCAGATTTGATTAGAGGATTAAAAGATTGTACCCTCCTAAACCATTTTTAGTGATATTCAGATGACCATTGCTGAACAGGTTAAATTTCCCTTGGCGATCGCCAACCCCACAACATGATTTCCAATAACCACTAACGGCAACCGAAATACCTCTACCAACATATATTGGATGTGTTTTAGAGAAAATAATATGGTTTTCACTCTAATTTTGTTTTTAAAATTTTCTCCTCTCAGTCAGGTGATGACCAGAATGAGATTGTGATGACGGGCTTGAAAAAACATCAAATATGGGGGATAATGGGTTTAGGTGATCTCATTAATGATATATATTTAATAGAACCATAATAATACAATATAATTATATAGGATCCACATTATATTTAGTGCTACTATAAAATGTGTAAAATTTAGTGTAAAGGATTGTTTCATAAAAATATAAAGGCATAGGATGGAGCGAGTAAGACCCACCCATATAAATGAAATAACTATGTTTTGAGTCGATAATGTTTTCCTTATGAATTTTCCATTATTTAATGTAAAGTGGGACATTGTTGATTTATTAAGGTTTCTTTATGTATTTTATATTCATATTGTTTTGAAAATCAAAAAGCCCTTATTTCATGGAAAAACTCATTTTACCCCTTTTTTTACGTCAATAAGGAAAATTTCCTTCCCCATGGAAATTTACCCCTACCTTGTTTTCATTATTCATTTAGATTTTTACTATGTATATAATTTGGATTGTAACCAAAATCCTTAGATTCTTATAATCATATAAATATGAGGAATTCTGTTTTAGAATCCGAATTCTTAGAATTCTGGTTACAAACTCTTTAGTGTTCTGTCACTGAATTCTGAACCAGATTTCTGGTTACGGAATTTCTGAGTTAAGAATCTGAATTCTAATTATGAATTATAGATAAAAAAACTTTTTATGTTCTAACTCTGAATTCTATATACGAATTCTGGATACAATCTATAGAATTCTGACTCTGAATTTTTATTACAAATTCTGGATACAAACTTTATAGTTCAGACTATGAATTCTGAACACGAATTCTGAATACAAATTTCTCTATGTTCTGACTCCAAGTTATTTGAATAAAGACTCCAAACTCCTATGAGTTCTGACTCCGAGTTCTAATAAAATCTGACTTTGAAATTTTTATGTTTAAAATCTGAATTCCTACAAAACAGAATCCAAATATCTTTGTATTACAGAAACCTAATTCTATTTTTCGTTAGACTCCGAACATTAACATTATTCACTCCAAACATTAATTTACTTTCATTCTAAATATTTGATTTTATATATTCTTAAACTTGTTCTGTTATAAAATGATGTTGTGCTTTCAGTTATCAACTAACCATTGTTTTAGTGACACATGTACAGGTCCCTCTAAAATTCAAGGAATAATATGATCGTAGGAGGAGGTAGTCGACTGTTGAAGCCTTGCCTATAAATAGGAGCTAATTGGAAAAGGATGATACATTTCTATGACTCCAGAGACCACATGCTGTTGAAGTGATTTATAGATAGAGACTCTCACTGCATTGTGCGTACTGAACTAGTTGTTTATTTTTACTTCGTGCGGCTCTGATTGTTGCTATGTACTATCGAGGGCTTTTATGGATATGAGGACAGAGGTTCCGACCACATAGTAGTTGAGGGCTTGTGGGGAGAGTAGGATAGATTCTGATCTTCGTATCAAGGGCTTACCCTGGTGTCGTTAAGAAATACTTTCTTGATATTATAAATCAAGGGACATTTATCTGAGGTTTTTTGATACCCTTCTCTTTCGGTTAAATTATTTACTTGTTATTTGTCTTCTTACAAGTTTTTCCTCAGTATTTTTATTGTTGAGGAAAGTATAACTATATTATACACACTTACTTTTGTACTCTGATTTAGTTAGATTCAATGTGCTATTAGGTAGAATCTTCATCTTTGAAAACATTAGTTATTTTTCATTTTTAGAATCACTTTTCTGAAGTTTCTTTCTCAGAATCATATTTCCTGAATCTAGGAGGTGTTTACAACTTAGATTTTTTGTGAATTATCTTGTTTAAACTAGCTAAACATAACCATCATTTAAAGTTCCAATGTAATTTTTAAAAGTTAAATTTCACTCCTCACTTTTATTTTAGAATATCATTCATATCTCAATCCTACTTTTTGTATTATAGATTATATCATACTCACATACCGTATCAACAATTTGTATCAGAGGATGGAAACCTCAAACACTACACCAATTCAAAAATTGGTATTAGAGGTTTCAGTACAATCTGAATAAATCTCCCGATTAGATTCATAAGTGAATTTCTCAGAATTGAAAGTTTCAGATTCATATTTTTTGGAATCATATTTTTCAGACTCATATTTTTTAGATTTATTTTTTCCTAGAGATATTATTATTCAATATTTTTCTTTATTACGATTATTTTCCTTGTTTACAAACTTGTACTACTAACATGTTTTTGTGGAATGACGTTTCTTAAAGATTACATGAATCAATGTTGGTTCCATAGACAATCAAAATCCAACTAGACAACCTATCATAGATGATAATTATTATGAATATTGGAGATATCACATTAATACTTTCATTATCAATAATGGTGTTGAATATTTAGTTATGCTTACGGTTGGATACAAGATCCCTGGTAATGAAATTAGGGACTTTACAAATCAAGAAAAGCAGGATTATCAATTGAATTATATGGTCCACAATACTTTGATTTTTAGAATGACTAGAAATATATATAACCAAATATCATCTAGTGAAGAAGAAAATTATATATTGGATAAACTTGATGTTACTCACTCTGGAACTTCTAATGTAATTCAAACTAGAAATCCAATCTTAGAGTTGAATATCATGGTTTCTACTTTCCTTATGGAGAACACATATGCAAGGTTAAAAGAAGATTCATGACTATTGTGAATAGTATACAATCCATATGTGAAAAAGTATTAGATGATGAAGCTCTTGTTGATATGATCATAGACATCATCCCGAATTAGTGGGAATCCAAAAGGAGTTTTATTGATGAAAACATAAAGGTTACTCAGATTACCTTAGATGAGTTGTTCGGAACTCTTATTCAGCATGAGACAAGAATGAAGAGAGATGATGATAATGTAAAGAAGAAGAATGGAAATGGAAATGTTGCTTTTACTACAACATCCAATCATATGAAATACAACACTCCTGAGAGAGTTACTCGATCCAAATCTAAGAAAGTTGTTATCCATTCCGAACCTCGTGGAAGTAAATCCTCAGAAAATGAATTAGAAAATCTTTCACTAAGGATAAACAATACTTCTAGACAAAGGAACTTTCAATACAGAAATAATTAAAAAATAATGAAAATATAAGAATGATTTTGAAGTTAAATTCTATGAATGTAAGAGAGCTGGAGACATAAGACCTGACTGCCGTATGCTCAACAGAAAAGAAAGAAAGGAAATTCATTATGAGAAAAGAAGAAAGAAGTATTACAAGGCTAATGCTAGGAAATTATTGAAAGCTAATGACACCAGGAGTGCCAATGGTGGAGACTCTTTAGATGAAACATCAGATTATGAATATTCTGGACAGGAGAATCATTGTCTAATAGCAAGGCTAGCGATTGATAATCATTGATTAATTGCTAAGGTACACAATGCTGAATCAATGACCAATGTTTCTTTAAATGCTAATGATAGTAAATATTTTAACTCTCCGGATGAAGAATCTTCTTCTGATGAATATAATACTTCACCAACCAATGAAAAAGTTACTATTCCTTCCAAAATTATTTAGAATGAGAATTAAAAACTCATTAATAAACAAGACAAGGAAAAATATAGTAATATTATTCTTACTATGGAAATATTATATCATTCTAATGATTTTGATAAGAAAAATTCTGATATTGAATGTATTTCAAAAAATCTTGAGGATGTAAATTATGAGAAGAATAAACTTTCTAATGATCTAGAAAACACAATTACTAAGAATAATGTTTTCGAGCCTAGCTCTAGTTCAAAGTCAAATGATTTTGAAGAAAAGAACCTTGTTATCAAACTCAAATCTGAAATATTTTCCATGGGGAAGTGTTTGTCAATCATTATCCTAGGTAATGAAAATTTTTATAAAATGTATTCACAAATCCGACCTCTAAGGAATAGTTTTGGTTTTGGTTATAGTGGTTCTAAACAGATTTTTACTAACAATAACTTTTTTCAACAAAGTGCTATGGTCTATACTATGTGTTAGTGTGGTGGAAATTGGGAAAGGAATTGTTCTCTAAAAAACCCAATATTTATGATTTCATAAAGCCTATTTTTGTAAGAAGATGTGGGTGCCTGAAATTTTTCATTCTGAAATTTCCAGTTCCAAGAAAGTCTAGATTCTGAAAACCTAACATTTTCTTATTTTCAGTAAAATAGAGATAGTACCAATAGTATTAAATGGTACATGTTTACTAGAATTTACCATATTATGACTAGAAAAAAAACTATTTTGAAAAGACTATCAAGATGAAAGGTGGAATAATAACTGTAACGCCCCGACCCCAGCTACCCAGAGTCGGTGCATTACTTCGTAACATTGGCATGATCACAAAATATCAAGTCTCGGAAGACCGATTAGTTTAGTAGCCTTGGAAACACTAGATACATTCGTAAACGTTACATTACATCATAAAGTGAAAAATACAATAAAAAAGTCTCCATAGTCCACACTCATATCCTCTTCTCACAATCCCTGCAGGTCATTCATAAAATACTTCTTCACATCCTGGAAAATATTAAAACATTGAAAGGGGTGAGCTCAGATGCTCAGTAAGGATAACAATATTGCGGAAGCTTTCATAAATAAACATAAAAATTTAAGGCAATGTATAACTAAAACAAAAGCATTTTAAACTTGAACATCAACATAATATGTCAAAAGTAAAATGAGATAATGCCATTCACTTCTTCACATGGATATTCTACTGGTCGAATAATCACATGAAATATCAATAACCACTTTCATAACGAGGGAATGTATAATGCCAGACATTCTGAAACATTTTGTCAAGGCCTCGGCCAAGACGTCTAAAATGATTAAGGCCTCGGCCAAAACCATAAATCAAATTGGGAAAGGGCCTCGGCCAAGTCCACGTCTAGTTGTCTCATGAGACCTACCGATGCATCGAGGAGCTATAGCGGGCTCCACCCGTCACTTATTAAGTCCAATACATTCCTCATATGAATAGGTTTAAACATATCATAAACCATAACATAATCGTATCACATAAAACATGCATAAAGGAAACATAACATTTCCACATTTCAATCACAAGATATCAATACAACACATTGTTATAATATAAACGCTTTCAAAACCATTTTCAATACCAAAATAAAAGAAAGTTAAAACTTTGTATTTATTTTTCATTAAAAAAAAGATGGCTTGTAGAGGAAGCCGAAACTCAAATAATGGTCACGGCGGCGGAGAAGTCGTTGTCGTCGCATAAGTACGGAAAGAAACACATTCCCTTTTTTCATTTAGAAAAATGCTTCGTATAAAAAGATTCCTTTTGAATATCTGTAAAAGTCAAAGGGGTTTATACACCTTAAAAAAAGAAAGTTGTGTATAAAACCAAATATGCCTCAATGAAAGGGGATTGAGACGAAGTCCTTAAAAATATCATTTTTTTATAAAATAGGTATATTATGTGTATTCACTATAATTACTTATAAATAATGTAAAAATACAAGATAGGACATAATAATATCATGACATAATTTGAAAGTAGGAGATTAACCCAAAGAATGGAAGTTGGGTTAAGAAATTCCCATACCTCGTGTCTGACTTGACTCAACCGTTCTTTAACCTCCTGAATAATAAACTAGAGTTGATATCTACCTTATTAAGAACCATTTTCAATTTCATTATCCTTTTTATATCACTTATTACAATGATATGAACATTATGTAATTATTTAAGTTAATAACGGTCGTTTTGTCGATCTTTGGTACTTGAGTCAACAATAAACTTCTTATAATTACAAGTTGTTTATGTGGTAGAATATCCATTTTCTCCAGAATTATATTCATTATTTAGATGTCATATAAATCTCATATATCCAGTATATACATTCATTTATAATATTACGTAACATTTAGAGGTAAGAAATGAAATGCACCGTTCATGGAGACGGTAAGCCGTACGTACACATGAACGCTGCTTTCATTTCTATTTCGTATTTAAGGGAATGAAATCATAATGATATATATTTATAATATAATTCCAGTATAATATAGTGTATAATACCATTTACTCCATCCTTTATACATCCCACATATGGCATTAACGATTCAAATCACTTTGAGGGGGCGGTAGTCCGCACTTCCTAAAATGAAATTATCGCATTTTACCCATAATGGAAATCATAAAGTATGACATAAATGAGAAATAAAGAAGCATATGTAAAACATAAACATATTTTATATCATATATAAAAATAGTGACATCTTAATGGCCACCTTTGAAGGTGTTATATGAGTGTTGAACAATCATCGTTTCGTGAGGCCGAAATTCGCCATCCACAGAAACTGTATGTTCTTTAACCATTAGACGAAGATGTGTGTAAGTGTAAACCAAATCCTTATCATAACAACATCCTAGTATATTGTATATACTGGTGTTGTTACAAATGAAATGAATGAAAAGAGTTTTAAGGGGTTGGAGAAGCAAAATAAATCAAAACAACATTAGAGAAGACATTACCTTAAAACCGGGTAACTCTTTTTGATTTGAGCCAAAGGCTTCCTTGGGAAGCATTCTTCCCAAAGTGAGGCTTCTAGGAGTAAGGGAGGGAAGTGGAGAGAGTATTTTGGCAGAGGTTGGCCGAGCCAAATGTCTTGAAAGTGTAAATGAGGTGGGAGAGGTGGGGGCCTTTTATAAGTGGAGAGGAGGGGCTCTTTTGGAAAGTAATGAAATGTTATTCTATTATACAATGCTTTTCGGATTCTAAAGGTCCCACACTTATATTATTCGAGGCTAAGGTGATACGGGTTCGAAATCTCCTCATCCAATAGGCTTTGGACAAGTGTAAACCTTGGATTTTACATTATCTTCTCATTTTATTTAAATCGTTAAATAATGAGGTCATCGCTGCATCATAATGATGTCATAAATAATTTAATTTATTTAATGTCTAAAAATTATAAAAAAAATTATATAATGTATTAAATCTTTTTATATTTCTAAAGAATATTTATAGTCAAAATTTGGACTTGTGTGAGCCCACTTAAAAACTGTTTTAGAAAAACAACTCTTGTTTGTGTCAATTTAATTTTAACATTAAATAAATATATATTAATGTCATTTTCAAACTAAAGTGGCTCCATGGGGTCCCCAAGTTGACCCATGGGTTGTCTTGGTCGGCCATGACTCATCCAATAGGAGCAGGACAAGTGTCATGCTCATCTCATATTATTAAAACATTGTTTTTACATTAAACTACACAAATTACCTCTAATCGCGATTAAGAACTTAAAAGTTACTATTCACCAATAAATTATTTTAATCTCATTGAACGGCATTTTACTTCTTAATGACAACCATGTATGTAGGATTTTTGAAAATCAAATCACAGAAGTGGTAATATTTAATTTAAACGAAAAATCAGTTATTTAACTACCACTTAGTGGTTTCACTATTCATCAAAAATTGATGTTTTTCAGAACAAGGCCAAAATTTCCCCCTAAGCTATAATTGATATTCCGAATTCAAAAATGATGTCTATTTTACAAAATTCCAAACATATATTTTTCATTAATTAATTTTATAATTAATTCCCGCTGTTACAACAAATAGCGTGTTTTTAAGAAACAATTTATATCAAAACATTGGCAATTGTTTATGTCCAATTTCAATGTTAAATTAAATCTAATGACCACCATTGGATAAAATGGTAAAAATATATTCTAATTATACTCTAAAACCACTCAATAGTATAATTTATCACTATAAATTATTTTGATTAAAAAAGTTGTTTTAAGTATTTTTCACTATTCATAAAATTTTTGAAGCTCTCAGAAAATTACAAAAAATTCAACACGGGCTAATTTCAATATTAGGAATACAAAAATGAAGTCCATTTTGAAATATAAAATTTCTATAATTTTAAAAACTGGTTATTACTATTCATAACGGCTACTTTGATTAGTCGCGGTGTTTTAGAACTCGAAGTTGCGTACAATGCAAGCTATTGTATTATTGAATGAGATGCGTATCGTGGAAGCTCGGGGTGTTACATTCTCCCCTACTTCAATAAATTGTGTCCTCACAATTTGAAATTTTTCATTGAAAATAAAAGGTTGAAAAGATAAAATACCTTTGAGGAAAACCCACATCGGAAATAAGATTAATAAAATTTAGCCTTAAGAAGAGGGAAAGGGAAATGAAAAAGTCACCACCCAATTATGATCTCGATTAGGAGAACATTGGTGGCAATTAGAGACATATAATTGGAGGAAAAACGTCAATATTTGTACGGAGCGATTGGGGTCATCAATCACAATCAACTGTCAAATTGAGGGCCTCAAACCTTCAATCTATGTTGATTTAAAATATCATCAGTTCAATAAGACATAAGGTATTAGGATAACACATTTTTTTGTTTTAATATCCCTTTACTAAAGTTTAAGAATTAATTTATTCATTGAATAAGAGATAGGTATATATATATTTATGCTTGACCATTAGAGTTTCAACCTTCAACTCATCTTTCACTCAAAAAGATAATAGAACTCAAAAATATTATACATATCTTAATTGTATAAGGTTCCAAATGTTAACACATACCATTTAGATTAGTAAAATTATTTTGTAATAACCAGGGACTTCCTATAGGCTAGTGGTAGGAAATAAAGGCATGTCGCACTATGATTGTGGGTTCGATTCCTACAGCTTTGTCCGACGCGACAGGTTATGCCCCACCCTGCAGGTTGTCATTTTCCTAAAACTATAGTATCATAATATTCCAAAAATAATCTTCAGAAATGATTTAACATTAAACAATACTATTCATGGTTCAACATAATCCATTCCAACCTTAATAGTTATCCAAAATACCTCCGTCCAGACTTTCTCTAAAGGGTTGTTAAATTCCAAAATCAATTGTAACCTCAGATTCCCCAAACAACGTAAAGTTTCACTTATTGTCACATACTAAAAATATGATTACCTTCATCATATTAAATCCTTATTGAAAACAACAAGTACTGCAGTACAATCCTTATATATATCACATTATTCTTATAACCAGAATATAATCCTTGAGTCCAAAAGCACCAATACATTAATTATTCTGCTTCAACTGTAGTCACAACATAAGATTGGCCTTGATCCCTTGGCCTTTTCTGAGGTAAGTTTCCTTGATGCTTAGGACATTCATTTTCATAATGCCCCATTTCCCTACAATTGTAGCATTCAACTTTGACAGCCTCTTTCTTTCCCTTGCAATCACGAGCCTGGTGACCCTTTTCTCCACATTTATAACAAACTCCCATTCCTTTTAGGCACGTACCAGGGTGATTCTTCCCACAATTATCACATAATGGAAAATCCTTCTTTCCCTTTTTCCCTTTATCTATCTCTTGTTCCACCGTTCTCTTCTTCTCTTGCTTTACTTTGTTGTCATAAGACATAGAGAATTACTTTTCTGTCTTGATAGAACACGAGACAATATCTTCGTATGATGAGAAGGATTGTGATACTAAAGCTCAACGGAGAAATGGTTTTAACCCATAAAAGAAACGATCAATCTTACTCCTTGGGTTACGTATATAATCGGCGGCATGCCTCGCTAACCTTGTAAATTTAGCCTCATACTTTGCGACATTCTCATCCTCCTTCTTCCTCAAACTCAGAAATAGACTTTCCATATCTGCTCGATGGTCACGAGGAAAGTATTTTTCTAAGAAAAGCTCTTTGAACTCCCTCCATTCCATATTCGATACGTCATCATCTTCCTTTGTGCTTTGAATCAGCGACCACCACTAATCGGCATCTCCAGTGAGGTGGTAAACTGCCATGACAACCTTCTCCCTTTCACTACTCCCCAAGGCATGAAATATTTTCTCTAAGGAATTTATCCATTGCTCAGCTACTATAGGATTTGAACTCCCATTGAAGGTTGGTGGTTGTTTCCTCATGAATCGATCTAACATTGATCCTCCACGTTGTGGATCAGGGTGCTCCATATGGGTAAGGTTATTATTCATAACCTGAGTAAGTTGTCCCAGTATGGTGATTAGCTGATCGGCACTAGTTGCATCACCAGCCCCACTATAATTATCTTGAGCAGGAGGGAAATACCTACATGGAGTGTGTGCATTGATACAGTTTCCATTTCTTCCACTAGGCGCCATTTCTAAACAATTGCGTAAACTAGATCAGTTTATGAATCAAAATACATAATCCCATTCTTATAAAACACTTAACATAAATTGAACTTTTTATGGATATAATCCATAATCATAAAAATGTTTTCTTTGAGGAATTATATACTCATAAACCCTTCATAATGATTTCTAAAGAAAATGAGATTTATCCTAAGCATATCCCACGGGAGTGTCGTAACCAAGAGTGCAGCAAGGCCCGTTGTCGTGCACCAGTTCCCGTTCGAGTCTAGCTCAAAGCGGTGTTTTCGGGTTTTACCCCTAGGTACATCTGTGCCAGAGCCGCCTCTACCTTCTCGTATCCAGACAGGGATGTATTTCTCGGAAAACTCATAACATCTCTATAATACAAAAATTCTAGGAAGTTCTTCTATAATAATCCTCAAAGTCT
Source organism: Viscum album (assembly GCA_963277665.1). Taxonomy (NCBI): domain Eukaryota; kingdom Viridiplantae; phylum Streptophyta; class Magnoliopsida; order Santalales; family Viscaceae; genus Viscum; species Viscum album. Next base: position 767,960,560 of record OY728134.1, read on the forward strand.
ATCTTCGGGCTATGTGCTCTAATCAGAGTTTATCTAAATCTAGATTCCAAGGTTAGTACTAAACTACCTCTGATACCAACTGTAACGCCCCGACCCCAGCTACCCAGAGTCGGTGCATTACTTCGTAACATTGGCATGATCATAAAAGATCATGTCTCGAAAGACCGATTAGTTTAGTAGCCTTGAAAACACTAGATACATTCGTAAACGTTACATTACATCATAAAGTGAAAAAATACAATAACAAAGTCTCCATAGTCCACACTCATATCCTCTTCTCACAATCCCTGCAGGTCATTCATAAAATACTTCTTCACATCCTGGAAAATATTTAAACATTGAAAGGGGTGAGCTCAGATGCTCAGTAAGGATAACAATATTGCGGAAGCTTTCATAAATAAACATAATAATTTAAGGCAATGTATAACTAAAACAAAAGCCTTTTAAACTTGAACATCAACATAATATGTCAAAAGTAAAATGAGATAATGCCATTCACTTCTTCACATGGATATTCTACTGGTCGAATAATCACATGAAATATCAATAACCATTTTCATAATGAGGGAATGTATAATGCCAGACATTCTGAAACATTTTGTCAAGGCCTCGGCCAAGACGTCTAAAATGATTAAGGCCTCGGCCAAAACCATAAATCAAATTGGGAAAGGGCCTCGGCCAATTCCACGTCTAGTTGTCTCATTAGACCTACCGATGCATCGAGGAGCTATAGCGGGCTCCACCCGTCACTTATTAAGTCCAATACATTCCTCATATGAATAGGTTTATACATATCATAAACCATAACATAATCGTATCACATAAAAATGCATAAAGGAAACATAACATTTCCACATTTCAATCACAAGATATCAATACAACACATTGTTATAATATAAACGCTTTCAAAACCATTTTCAATACCAAAATAAAAGAAAGTTAAAACTTTGTATTTATTTTTCATTAAAAAAAAGATGGCTTATAGAGGAAGCCGAAACTCAAATAATGGTCACGGCGGCGGAGAAGTCGTTGTTGCCGCATAAGTACGGAAAGAAAAACATTCCCTTTTGTCTTTTAGCAAAACGCTTCGTATAAAAAGATTCCTTTTGAATAACTATAAAATTCAAAGGGGTTTATACACCGTAAAAAAAGAAAGTTGTGTATAAAACCAAATATGCCTCAATGAAAGGGTATTGAGACGAAGTCCTTAAAAAGATAATTTTTTTATAAATTAGGTCTAATATGTGTATTCACTATAATTACATATAAATAATGTAAAAATACAAGATAGGACATAATAATATCTTGAAATAATTTGAAAGTAGGAGATTAACCCAAAGAATGGAAGTTGGGTTAAGAAATTCTCATACCTCGTGTCTGACTTGACTCAACCGTTCTTTAACCTCCTGAATAATAAACTAGAGTTAATATCTACCTTATTAAGAACCATTTTCAATTTCATTATCCTTTTTATATCACTTATTACAATGATATGAACATTACGTAATTATTTATGTTAATAACGGTCGTTTTGTCGATCTTTGGTACTTGAGTCAACAATAAACTTCTTATAATTACAAGTTGTTTATGTGGTAGAATATCCATTATCTCCAGAATTATATTCTTGATTTAGATTTCATATAAATCTCATATATCCAGTATATACATTCATTTATAATATTATGTAACATTTAGAGGTAAGAAATGAAATGCACCGTTCATGGAGACGGTAAGCCGTACGTACGCATGAACGCTACTTTCATTTCTATTTCGTATATAAGGGAATGAAATCATAATGATATAAATTTTTAATATAATTCCAGTATAATATACTGTATAATACCATTTACTCCATCCTTTATACATCCCTCATATGGCATTAAAGATTCAAATCACTTTGAGGGGGCGGTAGTCCGCACTTCCTAAAATGAAATTATCGCGTTTTACCCATAATGGAAATCATAAAGTATTCCATAAATGAGAAATACAGAAGCATAAGTAAAACATAAACATATTTTATATCATATATAAAAATAGTGACATCTTAATGGCCACCTTTGAAGGTGTTATATGAGTGTTGAACAATCATCGTTTCGTGAGGCAGAAATTCGCCATCCACAGAAACCGTATGTTCTTTAACCATTAGACGAAGGTGTGTGTAAGTGTAAACCAAATCCTTATCATAACAACATCCTAGTATATTGTAGATACTGGTGTTGTTACAAAAGAAAGGAATGAAAATAGTTTTAAGGGGTTGGAGAAGCAAAATAAATCAAAACAACATTAGAGAAGACATTACCTTAAAATCGGGTAACTCTTTTTGATTTGAGCCAAAGGCTTACTTGGGAAGAATTATGCCCAAAGTGAGGCTTCTAGGAGTTAGGGAGGGAAGTGGATAGAGTATTTAGGCAGAGGTTGTCCGAGCCAAATGGCTTGAAAGTGTAAATGAGGTGGGAGAGGTGGGGGCCTTTTATAAGTGGAGAGGAGGGGCTCTTTTGGAAAGTAATGAAATGTTATTCTATTATATGATGCTTTTCGGATTATAAAGGTCCCACACTTGTATAATTCGAGGATAAGGTGATAAGGGTTTTAAATCTCCTCATCCGATAGGCTTTGGACAAGTGTATGCCTTGGATTTTACATTATCTTCTCATTTTTTTAAAATCGTTAAATAATGAGGTCATCACTGCATCATAATAATGTCATAAATAATTTAATTTATTTAATGTATAAAAATTATAAAGAAAATACTATGATGTATTAAATCTTTTTATCTTTCTAATGAATATTTATAGTCAAAATTTGGACCTGTGTAACCCCACTTAAAAACTGTTTTAGTAAAACAACTCATGTTTGTGTCAATTTAATTTTAACATTAAATAAATATATATTAATGTCATTTTCCAACTAAAGTGGCTCCATGGGGTCCCCAAGTTGATCCATGGGTTGTCTTGGTCGCCCATGACTCATCCAATAGGAGTAGGACAAGTGTCATGCTCTTCTCATATTATTAAAACATTGTTTTTACCTTAAACTACACTAATTACCTCTAATCGCGATTAAGAACTTAAAAGTTACTATTCACCAAAAAATTATTTTAATCTCATTGAACCACATTTTAATTCTTAATGACAACCATGTATGTCGGATTTTTGAAAATCAAATCACAGAAGTGGTAATATTTTATTTAAACAAAAAATCAGTTATTTAACTACCACTTACTGGTTTCACTATTCATCAAAAATTGAAGTTTTTCAGAACAAGGCCAAAATTTCCCCGTAAGATATAATTGATATTCCGAATTCAAAAATGATGTCTATTTTAAAAAATTCCAAACATATATGTTTCCTTATTTAATTTTATAATTAATTCCCGCTGTTACAACAAATAGCGTGTTTTTAAGAAACAATTTATATCAAAAGATTGGAAATTGTTTATGTCCAATTTCAATGTTAAATTAATTCTAATGACCTCCATTGGATAAAATGGTAAAAATATATTCTAATTATACTCTAAAACCACTCAATAGTATAATTTATCACTATAAATTATTTTTATTAAAAAAGTTGTTTTAAGTATTTTTCACTATTCATAAAATTTTTGAAGTTCTCAGAAAATTACAAAAAATTCAACATAGGCTAATTTCAATATTAGGAATACAAAAATGAATTCCATTTTGAAATATAAAATTTCTATAATTTTAAAAAGTGGTTATTACTATTCATAATGGCTACTTTGATTAGTCGCGGTGTTTTAGAACTCGAAGTTGCGTACAATGCAAGCTATTGTATTATTGAATGAGAAGCGTATCGTGGAAGCTCGGGGTGTTACAATAACCTTCAGAGATAATTCTTAGGTAGAAATTTTGGGTATATGTAACCTCGTTATTCTTGGAAAATCATTGATTTATAATGTTTTATTTGTTCTGGGTCTTAAAATCGACCTCATCAGCATAAGTCAATTATGTGATAAAGGCTACCTTGTGAATTTTTCTAATGATAGTTTATTAGTAAACAATTCTGAGGAAGATTTTATTCTTTCTACAAATATGAAAGAGAATATTTACACACTAAACATAGAAGAACATAGGATCCAAGACTTATCTTCCCTTAGATCCATGAAATACCATTCTTTGTTATGGCATAGAAGGTTAGGACATTTTAACATTAGGAAGTTATGCAATCTTTCTATGAAAATACCGGATAAGGATCTACCAGAACATGTCATTTCCTAGGATATTTGTTAGTTTTTTGGTCTTTCAAGAAGCAACACTCAGTAGCACTCTCCACTACTGAAGCTGAATATGTAGCTACTAGATGTTGTTGTGCTCAAGTGTTGTAGATGAAACACACACTCACAGACAATGGCATGAGTCTTACTAAGTCTCAAATTATGTGTGATAACACAAGTTCCATTGCCCTTATTGAAAACCCTGCACATCACTCTCGTGAAAAAAACATATATATTAGGCATCACTTTCTTAGGGATCAAAAAGATAAAGGAGATATAATTCTTCCATTTATGCGAATTCAAGATCAACTTGATGTTAATTTCACAAAATCATTACCCTCTAATAGATTTTAATACATCAAACAGAAGTTAGGAATGATAATTGTTAGGTAATCCTCCTAAATAACATCATGTTGAACCAATCTATTTACAATAATAAAATCATTTTCAAAGGGGGAGTACATCTGTTATTTATGTTTTTCATATTATTCGTAATGATGTGTTTCATATTATATGTAATGAAGTTTATCATATTTTTCGTAATGATGTTTTTCATATTTTTCGAAATGATGTTTTTCATATTTTTCATAATGTAGTTTTTCATATATTTCGTAATGATGTTTTTCATATTTTTCATAATGAAGTTTTTCAATATTTTCATAGTTGGGTTTTCAATTTTTTCATAATAAAAATTTTCAAAACTCAAATTTTTTTAATGGAAATTTTCATAACTGAAAATTTTGTAATGGAAATTTTGAGACCTGACATTTTCGTAATGAGAATTTTTTGTATTTGAAATTTTCTTAATGAAAATTTTCATACTCAAAATTTTCATAGTATATTTTTTATCGTGATAAGTATTTCATAGTCAACTATGTTTTTTCAAAGAATAATATCATCTATTACGATTAATCATCCTAACAATACGAATGTCATGATTTACTTCTTAAAATTTTCGTAGTCATTATTTCATTGCTGGTATTTTTTTTATTTGAATTTACTCGAAATCTAGTTTTCTCAAATAAGATTTTTTCTAAAAACCTCAAATGATCGGATACACTCAATTTTTTCATTGTGTCTATCAAATATAATGTTAGATCATATTAGAAGGATTTTCAACAGTCAGATTGGATTTAGAAGATGAATGGTCACTTCCATCGCCTATATAAAGGGGACACCCGATGGTTGTCCCACATCAGATTTCATGCATGTGCATGTGGAAGCTCTGCCTCTCTACAAAATTCCATTCCAAATCTCTCAGATGATCTCCAGTCTGAATGCCAGCAGAAGTCCCTTCTCAAGATATGTCTTTAGTTAAGCCGATCGCGGAATGGAAAATATACACGGAGAGTTTGGTTCATAATAAATTTTTTTATAAGTATGTCTCTATTATATCCAAGAATTTGAAGCACAACGGATGGGAAAATGTAGCTATATCAAAGACTCTACCTCAGGATGGGGTGTATCCGGACATGCTGATAGAGTACTATGAGTCAGTTTGTTTCTTTAAGGAAGATGGTTGGGAAAATTATACCTTCAAAAGTTATGGAAAGATGTATTCACTATCTTACACCATGGTGGATAGCTTGGTAGAGATACCTTATGAAGGAGAAGCCAAATTTTTCTCTCACATGTTTCCAAAGGATCGGGTAGTTTTTCTTAAGGAAAAGGCTGTGGAGTGTCTAAGTCTTTCTGATGTAAAGACTAAAAACATGATCTCCCATCTATCTACTAACTATCATATCCCACAGCTATGGGTTCAAAGATTCATAGTTCTGAGAAACGGAGATAAGGATACCCTAAGGATTAGTGACATGTATATCTTATATTTCTTGGTAAATCTAGGGAAAGTGAATCTCATGAAGCACAGACTCACCACAATTTAGAACATCATGAATTGGAATCTAAGAGCTTAGATCATCATGTATTCTGACTTTCTTTCTATGTTGATAGTTCGATGTATCGAATCCTTTATGATCCCATGCAGTTCCATGCTGAGGAATGGTAATGTAATGTTGATCAGTGATGATACCCTAAATTGAATGAGGGGTTCTTTCTCCAAGGATTCATAAGAATATTATGATCTTCTAGTGGTTAAGGCAGAATCCATTCTGGATAATGTGGAGAATGCTAAACCATCAAAAATGGCTGGAAAGAAATAGATATTGAATGAAGTGGAAGTTGAAAATAAAACCCCTATGTATAATGAAGTCCAATCCACACCTCCTAAACCCATGAAGCAGAAATCCTACCCAGATGAGGTTGTAGAAAAATTGAGGGAGGATAAACAGACTTTTATGGAAGGGGAGCCACAGTTCGACTTGGACCATGCAGAGGCCAAGTCATTGAAATAATCAGCTGCTGAAGAGATTAAGAGGCAAACAAAATATAAGAATCTCAAGAAAAATATGTTTGAGGCCTAGATTTTCTAATCTCTTTTGAAGGCCACAGAGGTTGCATCTGAACAAATTCATGTTCTGAAAAACTTTCTTGTAGAACAATTGCCTGAGACTCCAGGAAAGAGATTCATGTCCCCAGAAAAGCAACAAGAGAAAACTATGGAAGAGAGGAAAGCTGAAGAAGTAGTGAAAGAGGCTGAGTGCAGTGCTAGCTCAGAGGATGGGATCAAGAAAGACAAATAGTATCATGAAATGTATAGTGTTTCAAAGAAATTTTCAATTTGGACATCACAAGCCAGATATTCAAAACAGGTTACACCCATAGATGATGAGAAGGGTGAAGAGGAAGTGAACAAGTTGTCTTAAGACGAGAGTCATAATCATGACTTTAAATATCCTGATGAAATTGAATCTGTTGTAGAAAAAGAGAAACTAGATGAAGATGAAATTGAACGGTTATCCTTAAGTGAGCATGAATAATCTCCAAATGAAGAGGCTAATCCGAAAATCAGTAAGGGTAAACATTTGGTGGTTGCTAATACCCCCAAAAAATATATTTTGAAGTAGAAGTAAGCTAGAGGATCCTCAACGTGAAAGCTAATAGAGTTAGAGGAAGAAATATCTCCAAGTAAAATGTCAGCTTCAGAGTCATCAGCCTTAGCGCATGATTTTTTTGTTCAGTCTATAAAGAAGCTTTTGGATACCATTTCAATATTTCCAACTATTGATTCTAGATTCCAAATTCTTCAGCATAGTATGAATCAGAATTCTGACTCTGTATCCATGGTGATGGATATATGTGTGAAGATTGAGGCAGATCATAAGAATTTCATTATCAATTATGAAGACCAAAGAAAATCCTTCAAAAAAATGACAATTTTGTCGAAGAAAATCAATGTTGATTTGGGAGAGCTTGATCAGGTTCAAGAAGATGTAAAATAAGATTTTAATACCGGAGATGAAAAAATCATGGATCATTCAAACAGATTTAATGAAAAAATAATACTAGATCAAAAATCAAGAAACATAATGTCAAATATCTAAATGGAAAGCTGGGTTATGTTGTTCAATGATTGAAAATTGAGAGAGAAATTCGGACCGAAATGAAGAAAAGATTGTGAAACAAGAGGAATTGCTGAAGGCTCAGGTAGAGACCCTAAATTCTCAAGAGGATAGAATCACTAACTTGGAGAAGCAAGTAGTGGAGGACCAAAAAGAGTTGAAAAAGCTGAAGACAATCATCTAGAAGATGATGCCCATGAAAAAAGAAGAAAAATATACAAATATGATCTTTTTTTGTATTTCTTTTTTCCTTGTACTAATTCATTCAATCGTAATGGAATTATGGCTTCTCTACTTTTGTTTGTATGTCTGTACTAATATATCAGGTACCATATTTTTTTCTGTTCCCTTAAACACATTTGTAAAATCACAATGGAGGAGAAGGAAAAAGAATTATAAAGGATTGTTAGGAATATCAATAGGGGAGAAGAAAAAATATTTCTAAGTATATGAAGATAAATCCCTATGTAAGGGGGAGTTTTTCTACGGGGGAGTGTTCATTATGAAGATTTCCATTACAAAGATAATGAAAATCCCATTCTGGAAATCAAGAATACGATCCTTAGAGTTCCAAAGGCTAATGGGGAGTTATTTATATTCATCTTTGAAAATGTGAAAAGGGAGATATGTTTTATTTTCTAAGTCACGAAAATTTTTTCTAAGTCCTCTTAATCTTCTTCATAAGGATATTTGTGGTTTCCCAAAGGGGGGATATTGTTGAGTCAATATGGTTTTCCTTATGACTTTTCCATTACTTCATCTAAAGGGGGAGATTTTTGAGTCAATAAGGTTTCATTATGACATTTATATTCCACTTGTTTTGAAAATAAAAATCACCATATTTCAAGGAAAAACTAATTTTACCCATGTTTTACTTCTATAAGGAAAATTTCGTTCCCCAAGAAATTTACCCCTACCTTGTTTTCATTATTCAATCCGATTTTTTCTTAGTATAAAATTCATATTGTAACAAAAATCTGCAGAATCTTATAATCATATAGATATGAATAATTCTATTTTATAATACAAATTCTCAGAAGTATGGTAATGAACTCTTCAAAGTTTTGACTTCGAATTCTGAATCAGAATTTTGGTTACAAACTGTCTGAGTACGGACTCTCAATTATAATTATGAATTCTGTATATGAACTCTTATGATGTTCTGACTCCGAATTCTGAATATGAATTCTATATACGAACATCAGAATTCGGACTCCAAATTCTAATTACGAATTCTGGATATGAACTTCAGAGTTCTGAATCTGAATTCTGAATATGAATTCTAAATACAAACTTCTCTACGTTCTGACTCCGAGTTGCATGAATTCAGTCTTCGAACTCCTATGAGTTCTGACTTTGAATTCTCATAAACTCTGACTCTTAACATTGTATGTTTAGGATCTGAATTCTTGTGAATCCTTATTACTAATTTTTTATAAATTCAGACTCCAGAATTCGATAGAATTCAGGTTCCGAATTCCTACAAAACTGAATCTGAATATCATTGTATTATATACTCTGAATTCAATTATTGGTTAGACTCTGAACTTTAGTGTTCTTCACTCTGATATTTAATTTACATTCATTCAGAATATTAGATTTCAGTTATGCTTACACTTGTTTTATTATAAAACGTTGTTGTGATTTTAGTTACCAACTAACCATTGTTTGAGTGCAACGTGTATAAGTCCATCCGAAATTCCAGGATGAAAATGACCATTGGAGGAGGGATCCAACCATTGAAGCCTTTCCTATAAATAGGAGATGATTTGAAAAGGATGATATAGTTCCATGACTCAAGAGACCACTTGCTGTTGAAAGTAAAAATCAAGGGACCTTTATCCAAGGTTTTTGGATACCATTATATTTGGGTTAAAAGATTTACTTGTTACATGTCATGTTACATTTTTTTACACTGCATTTTTATTTTTGAGGAAAGTATAACTATCTTATACGTCCTTACTTTTATACACTGAATTAGATTGATTACATACGCTTTAAGGAAAAAACATCATCTTTGTAAAATACAGTTATGTTTCATTTCCATTATCACTTTTCCAGAATTTCTTTCTCGGAATCATTTTCCCCGAATCATTCAAGTGTTTATAACATAAATGTTTAGTGAATTTTCTTGTTTAACATTGTTAAACATAACCATATTTAAAAGTTCAAAAGGAATTTATAAAACGTACAATTAAACCCCCACTCTTGTATGTGAGAATCTCATTCTTATTTCAATCCTACTTTTGGTATTATAGAGTATATAATAATAACATACCTTCTCAAAAATTGTTGTGAGAGGATGGAAACCTCAAACCCTGCACCATGTCTACACTATGCTGGAAATGTCATGGGAATAACAACCCATGAATATTTTTTAATATCCAATTATGGAGAATAACAATTGATCTTGTATGGTTTTATATTTGATAACATATCGATGTAAATCACCTGTGATTTTTTCCAAAAAAACCTGGTTTCTATGGGGGTCGGCTAGTTTACTAACAAGGTCACATTAGTTGTATATTCATTCATTGTAAACATGATATTGATTTTATTGTGAATAATTTCACTTTGAGTAACATTATTACTACATTCATCATCATGAATCCATTACATGTATTTTTTAGGTTTATATGGTTGCCATTCTTAGAAGGATAACTGAATTTCTTAGGAGATTCTATGATCTTCGCGGGAGATCCTTCATGGGAGTTAGTGATAGCTGGGTAAATTAATGAAATCATCATTGAAAATGAATAGAGTGGGGGAGAAAACTCATCATGTACATCGATATTGAATTTCCTACATGAATCTTAAACAACAGTTTTTTCTTCTCTAAGATACATGATTAAACATTTTACATTTATTAAAGTTAAGAATTTACTCAAATATAATTTCATTTATAAATATTCATAGGTTAGATTGAATAGATAGAATTATTTATGTTTGTTTAGGTGTCCAATATTTTTCCCATATTGTTGGATCTGATTTCAATACTCGTAATCATTTTTGTAGAGTTTAGGAGTACGATCCATGAGTTTATATTTATGATCGATTATTTGTGTTCTATTGACATGGATTTTGAAGGGGTGGTCAATTTGGTTTGGACTGTAGGGATGTCAATTGTCAATGAAAAATAGTCAATGTGTCTTCTAGGATAAAAATGAAAAGTGTTAATAATTTCCAAAATCCTAACATTCAATAGAAATCCATCAAAATGAGGGAAAATGAGTAGTACTCTCAACAAATCAAATATAATGTTATATAGAATTTCATCCAATGAAGCATAATGGGATGTGAACCTAAAAATTATGAATAGACATTAGTCCATGTTTTATCATGATTCATAAGATAAATAAATAGATTCCAACATTTTTTACATTAAAAAATTATTTCATGAGATTCCATAAAACTTATCTCTCATATATCTACTCTGAAGTTAGATGTTTCTTCGAATGAAAAGGAAAACTCATTTCTTTTTCATTCATTTTTCATAGGATCACTATACAGATATGGAATCTAAAATCCATTTAGATGTTTCATGTTTTATTATATAGCATTTCTTCAATAGAAAAAAAGGCTTGGCCATAGCCTTTACAATATATGTTTCCACCACTCTGGATTCACTTATCCTCGAAACTACCCTTCTCTATTCTATACCACCAATTCTGAAAATTACTAAAAAAAATTGATTCTTCTTCCTATTGAATTTCATTCAAAAAAATTTATTGACCTACCATGAATACCTCAAAACCATCCAATTGAACCATCCCACACATCATCTAATCCATCAAAAACTCAAATATCCACATCAAATTCCTACATTTCATGAACAAATTCTGACTATTCATCCTATTCAAATTACATGTTAAATACCAATTCATCATCCACAAATAATATCTTCCCCTTAATCATTTTTCCATATATAACATGTTAATTTCATTACCCCATTCTATTTCCTCTATAATTACATATTTTATTTCACTGTTATGACACTAAAGAAGATCCACCTCCTAATAAATCTTCAATATATAATGGAAAGTCCATTATCTACTAATTTCTCATCCATATAAATTCTTGAAACCCAAAAAATAACCAATGTATTATCTGATAAAGATAAGAATAGATATTATTTTTCTACCAATGGTGAAGTATATCATCAACTGAGTGTGTAATAGTCAGGAATAACAGTCATTTAATACTAAATAAATTATTTATCCTTCCCCTAAGAAGGCCCATATCCTTCTATTGGAGGACAGTCATCGCTTAAAAAATATGAAGCATAATTTAGAAATAATAATCATACCAATTACTATTTGTTCAATTTTACATAATGAGTATTTTTTTCCAAATTATGAATTTTCTTTCGAACCTAATTCGATTCTGATTTCTCAGGATTACCAACCATTTATTAAACTTTTTTAAATATTCGAAAACCATACAGTACAACTGTATTATTATGTTTCTGTCATATTTTATTATTGTTGATCCCTCTGGAATTAAGTGGCTTTATTGTGTTTTGATAATCCCAACCATACTTTCTTTATATCTTGATTATTCTTAATGCATTCCAAATATAATTTAATATATGATGTTACTTTCATTATGCTTAAATTATGTCTTTTGAATTATCTGATATATGTTTTCTATGAATTAACTCATTCTACCATGTGAATGCTCATACATAGTAGAGCAACCGTTAGACTATAGCTACCATTACAATCTAGCAACTGTTACAGCTCACAGCGACCAATACATTTAAATGAACTGATATGTCGGAGATACCGCTATAAGAGAGCTACTAATACAGCTACCGATACAGCTACCGATACCCAAAGATCATTGCTGCATCAAAATCTACTGATAGAGCTACCAATACAATGATGTCGACATTTACTGCTACAACAAAGTTGACAGCTGCCTATATGCTGAAGTACACTGTTATGAAAAGTCTACCGATAGAGACTTACCGCTACTGATAAAAGGAAGAGCCACAACTACCGTTAGAAGTCCACCTCTACTGATGTGATCAAGTCTACAGTTGCAGCTACCGAAACAAAGTCTAACGTTACAAATGTTGCCTACCGAAACAGACACCTACTGTAACACAAGTCGTTCAATATCAAGAGCTAACGCTCCAGAGACAGAACCTGACACTGCTTTAATTTCTTTATCTTTGTTTAATCTAGCCAACAGTCATATCAGGTATATTTTAATACACTGACATTTATTTAATGTGTGCTGTTGGATGTCAGGGAACCGTACGTTGTACCTGAAAAAAGTCAATCATCTTTTGCCGGAGCTCGTGCTTTAAATAAAGGAACGATGTGCTACTGCAAGGTGGTGTGCGAGGCATATAGACAAATACACAGAGTGATACAGATACCATGAGGTGTGCTGGAAGAAAAACTAAGCGTGAATGCATGGATATGATAGAACTTAACCAAAGATCTCATTACCGTATACTAGTGAAGAGCTCAGAACGAGAACATAACACAAGAACTTCATCAACTACTATCTCCTCTGTCTCTACACCTGGAAGTCAAAGAAATAGACGATACTCTGTCTTCCAAACAAAAACCAGAAGAGGACTTAGAGTGAATTCTGATCAATCAAAGGAGTCCAGAACTGTACGACAATCACTAGAGCCATTTCTAAACTCTAAATATTTGCTCTGTGATTTATCTTTTTACAAATTGAGCAGTGTGTTTTATCTTCTGTATTTTACACACACACTGTTTCATGTATTCTAACTGGAGGATTTGAAAATCCTCACTCAACACTTTTACGTCTTCTATTTCCCACTGGGATAGTGGTAGAGGTCGTGTTACCTGGATAGCTGGTTACTGTTGTTTTTGTTTCCCATGGATAACAGTGGTAGAGGTCGTGTGACCTGGACAGTTGTATACTGTTGTTTATCCCCGATCCAGGGTGTGGATCACTTTTATATAATGTTTTGAGAGGACTAAGTCTCAGCTTGAGAGTGAACCTCTTGGTTAAATTTACTGTTCTTATTTATTTTATAAGTTATTTTTATTCTGCTGATAATTACTTTAAAACAAAAATTGTTTTAAAGTCAATTTGATAATTAAATTCACAAGTGTTTATATTAGTTGTAAATCAGTATGTTGCTTTCAAAAGTTACTCAACATTTCTGTTTTGATTAACTGGGAAATAATCAATCCCTTGAGAACCCAACATAACCATTACTTTGATATAAATTCACTATAGATTAATTCAGTATTTTATTTGGGGGTTTTAAGACAATGTTTTAAAACAGAAATTCTAATTGGAACTCAATTCACCCCCCTCTGGAGTGTCCACTCCGACCAACATTTGGTATCCGAGGATTGTTTAAAATATTTTGTACTCTATTTTTTAACTGTGATTTTAGTTGTATTTTAAAGTTCTTAAAATTTCTTTTATTTCTAAATTTTTATCTCTTTAAAATCATTTCTTTAATTTAGTTATCATGGTCAATAGAGTTGAAGGTGTTTCTACCAACATACCACCATTTTTCAAAGGCAACTATTATGGTTAGTGGAAAATCAAGATGAAAATTTATTTAGAAAGCATGGGTTTTGATATTTGGACTGCTATAGAATCAGAATATAAAATTCATACTACTATTAGAACTACTTGGAATGAATCTAATAAGACAGCCTACAATAATAATTGTAAAGATATGAATTATTTGTACTATTCTTTAGGAGATTATGAATTTAATAGAATATCTTCTTGTAAAACTGCATATGAAATTTGGGATACCTTAGCTGTTTCTCATGAATGAATAACTAATGTTAAAGAAATGAGATTGAACACCTATACTATTAAGTATGATAATTTTAAGATGAAGCCTGATGAACCAATTTCTGACATGTATCTCAGGTTCAACGAAATTGTCAACACAATGACTTATCTGGGAATGGATGTTCCAGAAAAGGAACAAATCATGAGAATTCTGAGATGTCTACCTGAAAGATGGAGAGGCACTTCTATCTCAATTAGAGAATAGTGTGATATTGGTAAAATGCTTGTCAAGGAATTAATTGGAAAACTTATGATGTATGAAGAGGAACTCAAAGTGAACAAATAAGAAGAAGATGAACCTAGAAGGAAGTCCGTTGCTTTCAAAAATACAACTTCAAAGATCAAGGATAAGTAAAAGATTCACGTTATAAATGAAAGTTCAAGCTGTGAAGACAGTGAATGTGTTTCTGATAGTGATACTGAGATGGCTCACATTGCCAGAAGATTTAAAAAGTTTTATAGGAAGAAGAAGTTTTTCAGAAAATAGAATTACAAAATAAGTATGATAGCAAGGGTCATTGGAAAGAGGATTGGAAGAAATCTGAAAAAACAAATGAGGTTGTCTAATATGAGTGCAAAAGAAAAAGAC
Source organism: Viscum album (assembly GCA_963277665.1). Lineage (NCBI taxonomy): Eukaryota > Viridiplantae > Streptophyta > Magnoliopsida > Santalales > Viscaceae > Viscum > Viscum album. Next base: position 767,975,650 of record OY728134.1, read on the forward strand.
ATATAAATGCAGACTGTCCAAAGTTTAACTCCAAAAATAAATATGAATACAAGGACAATAAGTACATGAAAGCCATGAAGGCTACTTGGAGTGCTTCTGAGGACAGCTCCACTGAATCTGATGTTTCTGAAACTGAACACAGAAATAAGGCAAACATGTGTTTTATGACAAACACATCTGAGGTAACATCAGAACTCTTACTTTAAATTCATATTATTCTGGAGATGATTCTGACTCAGAAAACATGTCAATATCTGAACTATTTGAATATTGTGATATGTTAGAAGAAACTTGTAATGAGCTGAAAGACAAATACAAAGGTTTAAAGAAACAATATTCTTTAACTGTTAAACATAAATCTGCTCTTGATATTGAAGTAGAAAAGAATGCTCAGTTTATTAAAGAGAATACTTAACTAAAATTTTCAAATGAGCAACTCAAGAAGGATTTAGAAAAGTTTACCAATGGTAAAGATACTCTTACTCAAATTCTTGGCATGAAAATAGCACCTAGATACACTACTGGTATAGGATACAAACTTGGAAAATGGAAATTTACCAAAACTAAAATCATTCCTAAATCTGGAGAGAATACTGTTAGATATAGTTCATGGCATTTATATTCCTCAACTAGTTATATTCATATTTACAAATCCAATAAGGTTTACATTTCAAAATATATTGATTCTACAAAGATTATGAGACCCATTAGACAAATATGGGTACCTAAAGTGTTATTGGCTAACCTGTCTGGACCCAAGAAAATCTGGGTACCAAAATCATTTCCTGTTTAAATCTGTTTTGTAGGAAACATGCTTAAAAAGCTCCTGTAAAAAGACCTGGTACTTGGATAGTGGATGTTCAAGACATATGTCTGGATACTTCTAATGCTTTAAATTCTTAGTAAGAGTTGATGGAGGTTTTGTCACTTTTGGTGATAACTCAAAAGGAAAAATCATCAGCTTAGGCCGGATTGGTAACATTGACTCATTATTAATTTCTATGGTTTTATTTGTTTATGGACTTAAATACAATTTGTTAAGAATTCCTCAGTTATGTAATGATGGTTTTTATGTTAAATTTGAAAATGATTCTTGCAATGTTTTTAATTCAAAAAATGTTTTAGTATTTTATGCTTTAAGAAATGAAAATGTTTATGCTGTTGATTTAAATTCATTAGCTAGGAAAAATATTACATGTTTAAATTATTTTCATAATGAGTCTTGGCTTTGGCACAGAAGATTAGGACACTGCAATGTACATTCACTTAGAAAACTTTCTAGGAAGAACTTTGTTAGAGACCTACCCAAACTTCAATTTCTAGATGAAAAAGTTTGTAATCCCTGTCAAAAGGGAAAGAAACATAAAGTTTCTTTTAAATCAAAGAAAGAAGTGTTAACTTCTCAACCTCTCGAGTTGGTTCACATGGATTTATTTGGACCTTCTAGAGTTTCTAGTTTAAATTGGAAGCACTATGTCTATGATCTTGTAGATGACTTTTCAAGATATACTTGTGTATATTTTCTAGCTCACAAAAGTGAATCCTGTTTTTGCTTTGTAAAATACTCGAAGTCTTTAGAGAACCTTAGTGGACATAAGATTAAAACCCTGAGAAGTGATCATGGCCGTGAATTTTAGAATCATGAATTTGAATCCTACTACTCACACAATGGCTATAGTCACAATTTCTCTGCCCCTAGGACAACCCATTAGAATGGTGTAGTAGAAAGAAGGAATAGAACCCTGCAATAAATCGCTAGGACTATGCTTTATGTGTATGACCTAACTGTTTATTTTTGGGCTGAAGCTGTAAATACAGCCTGTTATGTTATTAATAGAGTCTTGATCAGACATGTTCTTAAAAGGACCCCTCATGAGTTGTGGAACCATAGGAAACCTATGGTTAACTACTTCAAAGTGTTTGGCTGCAAAGTCATTATTCTTAATCTTGTTATGAATGAGGAATCCCATTGAATATTTTTAAATTTGGACATCATTAATGATTGGTATGGTAGATGTATTTTTTTACATTTTATCCATGTAGTGTGTAATGAATAAAATTGAGTTTGGGAAATCACACTCCAATTATGATACATAATTAAAAATATATAAAAACATGTAGTAGTTCATTGAAGATACACTAAATTTTTAATAATATCCTATAAAAATATGCTCACAAAAATATAATATATCACCATTTCATACGTTTACACTTTTATTTCAATCCACACATATTTTTTTGATCCATAATCATTGATAGTTGACTTAATTCTTTGATCATAACCAGTATATTCTATGAAATACACATACATTTAAATAATTTACTTACAATATCCTTTTGTGATAATATGTCAACCAATTATTTATACACTACGAATACCTGTTTCCATTTCAAAAAAGTTTTAAAAAATAGATTTATGATTTTGTGTGCAACATGAGAAGTCTAATAAACTAATTTAATAAACCTGAAAATTGTAATGATATATAATATTTACAAAATTTATCTTTTTTATTACATGATTCTGCATCTTCATCGATAATTTTCTTTTATTTGATGACCGTTTGTTGGTAGTATGTATCAAATTCAAACATAATCAATATAAAATATATTCTTATAATCTCTTGCAATCTAACAATATTCCTTTCTTCATAGAATTTAGCAAAACTGAAGCTTCAAATTAAAATAATTGGATAACATAATTGGTAAAACATTTTTCTTGGCCATAATAATTGGTTGTACATTCTCAATCACTCAAAACCTTATACGGTTTTTCTAGGAGATTAAAAATGATGGAACATCATGAAATTTTCAATTTTTTTATTAATATTTGTATAGTTTAATAAGACCTCTTATAATTAGTTGGATAAAATATGAAATTTCAAAATCAAAGTTCAATTCAATTGATCTCAAATTCAGTTAATTTGTTTTTCCTAAAATGCCTAATCTTACATCAAATAGTTAAGAAAAAACATGATAATTGTATTCATACCATGAATTTTTCGATACCATATTGATATATGAATCTTTGCAAACAAACATTAAAATCATTTAAAAAAGTGTATTGTAAATTAATCATTTATTTATAGTGAATTCATGAAATGACCATTTTAAAATTACAGTATTATGAATAACCCTATATGAAAATTATATGTAATCTATTAGAGATAGGAAAACCACCATAAACTAGTAAAATATGTTCATCATTGTGAAAATGATTTAGAATTTTTATGAATTCATATTTTTTAGTTATATAAATATTATTCAATATAGATTCCATCTATTTTTTTTAAAATTACATAATCATGGTAACATTTGTTAAACAATATACAATATACAATTTAATACTTACACACCATATATGAATGTCCCAGAATAATTTCTTCTAAAATTAATTTCTGTCTACAGTGTCTAGTAAGTGTTGTGGAATATCTTATAAATGCACATAACCTATACATTAAAAATAATATGTTTTAATATATATAAAACTATTTATATAATGTATGAATATTCTATATCAAATAAATGGAAACTATAAAAACAATATTATATGAAAATTTGACATTAAAACAGAATGAAATAAAATAATTTAAACATAAATATTATACCATTTACCTATAAATAAATATATATATAAGGGATTCATTATGGAAAATATTTGAGTTTATTTATGCGTAATGCTTCCATGAGTTCATCAACAACTGTATGTATATATATATACATTTATATATTTAAATGATTAGAATTTATGTAATAAATCATCATCAATATGGATAAGGGTATAGTTATTTGAATACAGTTTATTGAATCTGACTAACCTTTTATACATATGGCATTGATGTTGTATTCTTATCAATAAGTAAATATTATTTTTCATGGAAAATTTAATTTTAAAAAAATTCAAATCATTGTCTTTGTTAGTAATAATAAAAAAGCTGACTAACTAGAGGGGAATTGGTTTAAACATGATAAATGATAAATTTGGATTTTGGGATAAATTTTTTAAGATATTAGTAAATCAATAGAAACATTAGTTTAACTTTTATTGGATAATCATACATAGAACATCAGTAAAAAAACATTTATATTTTTTGAATTAGTTAAATTATGAAAACTGGAACAATTTATAGGTTCTTCCATGTATATAATGTTAACATTTATAATAATGTTGTATTATATCTTGTTCTCAATAGAATTATTGAAAATAAAATTTTTCCATGATTTTAGAGTTTCTTCATGATACATTTAGTGATGATAATATCTCTTCACCATAATTAGAAATGGATAAGATCAACAATAGACTTTGACATGATCATATAATGGTATATTAATAAAATAATTATAACATGAATCAATGGGGTAAAGATTCTAATAATTTATAATTTATAATATTTTATATAATAAGATGGAAGATAATGAATAATAAATAGTATAATAATAAGATCTAACACTTTTAAGATGGAGAAGAATAAAAATCTTGTTAAAATATTACAGAAATGTACATGGAAACAACACATTCAAAGATAATAAATATTCATTAAGACAACATTTCACATGAAGTGGATTGCTCGTGATTGATAAAATGTAGTATTAATGTGAAATCTAAAACACTAAAAAATTTAGATGGTGTTATATTTTATATATCAAGAGTTTTCATTAGATACTATCAATGTATTCTTTGGATTATTATAAGATAGTTTAATACATTATGTAAAAATTATAAAACATGTCTAGTTATTCTTATAACCTATAATAATTATCTATAGTTGTTTATTAAGGGTTAATTTTTAACAATTTTGATGATCATTCCGTAAATAAAACTTCTTTAAATTGAAATTTAGTATACATTCAACCTATAATGATACCATTAGAAGAGTTATGTGATAAATTTATTTAAAAATATGAAGCCTTTTTGAGGAAACGAATCAAAATAATGTAAATTTAATGAATCCAATTAGTAATTTTCATTTATAAGAAATTCAACTGATGGGAACACTCATACTGGATTGACCTGTTCAATTGTTTATTATTAATTTTAGCCTCAATGATTACCTCTTAGTGTAAAATTTTGTTTTATATTTTATTAGGGATTTCATGATTATTCTCATAAATTTAGTTTGAACAAGACACAATTCATTGGATATATTAAATTGAGAAATTCTTTGATGAGGTTATATTGTTTAAAAATCATGAAACAATTAATTGATGTAATTATAGAAATAAGAAAATGTTATCAATTTAATGATGGTGGAAATTATAAGGAGTATAATTTCTGATGCAACTAGATCAAAATAGTGGAATAAAAAGAGATTATTCTTTAATAATTTTTATTGGTAGTTTCATTTGATAATTCATAATCCTGAAATTATTCTTATTATGAAGAGTGATTGTGACTAAAATTTTTACTTTACATAATAACAGTGGTAAACCGAAGGATCGTGATAAGGATCAAAATTAATTTTAATTAATGATTAAAAAACATGTTATGTTGAAAAATAATAATGGAATGTGTAAGATTTATATTTTAATGAAAAATATAATTATAATTATTTATTACATAGATCATTTAATATTTGTATAGTTTTATATGGATATTCTAGTAAAAATTTAGGTTTTTTTGTCTTAAAAAATTAAATGATACATTAATTGAATAGATAATTCTAACTTTAAATTAAAGAGTCATTGTGGTTGTTGCTATTTTTTAATAAATAACATGAAAAGGTATCTATAGTTATATTTTATTTCAATACCTTCCAAAGGGAAATTTTTGGAAAAAAATTACATCCAATAGATCATGATAAAATTGATAAACTAATTGTTTAGACACTTACATTATGATATGATATATCCTATTCATTTATTGTACTCAAGGTTCATTTTACTATTAATTTTATCTATTAATCAAATCATGTTGGACCAAAACACTAATTATGATTGTATCTAATTGCGAGGGAAATTAATGTGATTTTTATTTCATTTATGATTTTAATCATATCAAATAATTTATTTAATGATAATATGTTTCTTATTTTTTTCATTTAGAACATAGGTAATTTGAATCCATATTTGAATAACAAATAACATCTAGATGGATATATTGATTAAGTATACCTATCCATGGATTTAATGACCTTTTTATTATGGTATTTGGTATTGAATAAGACTATGTTCAATCTTATGGGATGTGTTTTGAAACATCTACATTAATTATAATTCCAAAAAAATCTCCACTTTTTGAAACTATTGGAAAACTAGTAGTAAAGGGGTCAAACATCACACAAAATTAATAGGAGTTACTATAATTTACTAGAAATGTGTTACTCAATATAGTCATTAAAAATCCATTAAATAATGAAATGATATTTCAAAAAAAGAGACAACAAAGTGGTCGAACTCCAAAAGGGGTGGAATTAAATTTTTTTGTTTAATAAGAATATATTTAAATTATTAGTCCACCATGTATGTATATGTTCATATTAATATTAATTATCTGTATTTATCATATATCATTAATATGTAACACTAAATATCTTCTTTTCAAGAAAATAATTGTTAATTATCATGATGAGAAATAATATGATATTATGTTTTTAGATTGAGGTCATCAAAGGCGGGTAAGAGATTATTCGACTAAAATAATTATGGCTTCATGTTCCTTATTTTTTTATCATTAAGAATAATGGAAAAATAAATATCGTGATGTATTTGGACATTCATATTTGAGATACTATGTAAATATGATTTTAAAAAATGAATGAAATGATCATGGTATAATTTTATCTTCCAATTCAAATACTTGTGGTCACACATTAATAGTGGGTAATAAAGGATTCCTAACATTTTACTTTTTTTCAAAATCTCTCACTTGATCCATACTAGTGAGAGAGGGGAGTATGATCCATTTATAATTGCATCACAACATTATATTGGATGTTATATGAATGATGAAATAAATGAAGGACGAGGTGTTTTTTTACACATAATACATAGATATATGTATGATATGTTTAATGATGATAAATTGTTATATTGTAATAATGGACAAAATAATCCTAAAAACATTGATTATTTTCATAACAAAAATGAATCCATTGAACAGTCCATATTCGGTGATAATAATTTACTCGTCATTATATTTTTTAATAAAAATTCATAAAATGAATATAGAAAAATTTGAATGTTTTTAATAGATAATTAATGTATATTATAATTTCTCATAAAAAATTGTTTTGTACGTATATATTTCTATGTTTCATTTATTTTTTTGGAAAAAATCTATTCTTTTTGTCATTTATAAGTTGAAAATATTCTAAACCATTTGAATTATAGGAATTCCAACAAGAGGAAAAAACTAGATCCTAGCTGATCAACATCTCAGTACACAATACCACTACCATTAGTTATGTGAGATCAAAGTGATTACACTCTACCGTAGAGGTCAAATAAGAAAACAAATTCCTTTTCTGAAATTTGAGGCCCATCGTCTGATGCACTTATGATAAAGGATCCATGTTTATTTACATCCAAATATGGGATATGTGTGAGTTACCATTAATCGGATTTATGTCATTATAATAAATGATATATTTTATTAATTTTAATTAATTTATCAATCAGATAAAGGTATATATAGAAGGGATATTAATTTTAACACATCAGATTTATGGGTACAGAAAGACATCAACATTTAAATTCATCTTAATGAGATTATGGTGCTTACCGTTAATTTTTTCACACTATGTGGATAGATTCTGATGATGATTTCTGATGAGACTATAAGGAATATAATTTATTAAATTGATTAGAGGAATATTAGATTAGATTTAATAATTTAACCTTTTGAAAATCATGTAATGTTAATATTAAATTATAAATCCTTGATAATTAATTTAAAAGGCATGAGTAAAATATATAACTTTGATTATAAAGTGTTTTAGTTTTTATTACTAGATGTTTTGTCATTTTGATGCCCTTGAATTGGTTTCACATACATGGAATCTGAAAAATTTGGTAATGAAATGAAGATATTTTTAATGTATATCATGGAATGAGTTTGATTACACATCTCTACGTTCTCGACTAATTTTTGACATTGTACCTGATGATTTCACTACTCGGTTGTGGAAGACGTTTACTGATATTAATAGAGATGCCCCTCGTGAGGTAGTCAAATTTTTTGGTTATATATTAAATACATAGATATAATAAAATTATAATTTCAATTAATTCTTTGGTTTTTAACAATAATTATATATATACATATAGTGAATCATGATAAACTAGTCTTTCTTAATATCATTGGGTCCCAATTTTTTTCATAAAAAATACTTGTAATATTTTATTCATTATTATATATTCAAAATTATTAAAAACAATTTATTTTTCCATAAATGTATTTTTTTATAGTTAGTTTATTAAGTCACTCATTGAGTCTAACAATGATATTTATTAAATTCCAATGTAAACCAGATGATAGTTGTTTGAATGAGGCTACAAGAAGAATTAGAGTAAATACATTTCATTACTAATTAATGATATTTCAATATGATAAAATATAACGAAAATTAAACAAAATATCCGAAACCATTTATAAATTTATTATTTTCTGGATACATTAATTAAAAGGTTCCAACTAGCTATATTAGAAGTGATAGATCCATGTAGTTGGCCGCAAAGAATTTGGATTTATGATTTCATGTTTTTATAATTTATTTTTCCTTAACATTCATTAACATAATTAAAAAACTATAATTTTAATGAAGAAATTATTAAATACAAAATATTATATAGTTTAGATAATTTGATAAATAAAGTTAAATATTATAGTATTAACATGTATGAATTACTGAATTTGGGAATTTGAACCCTACAAAATCATTTACAATGTCTATACCCACCTAAATCCTGTTACACATTAATACAAGATTTATTACAAAGATAACACATAATAAAACCCCGCAATATTGATAAGTGTAATTTATTTTAGAATTAGGTACATTACATATAAATATAAAACATGAAATAGAACATCCTTATTGAAAATTCCCATAACATGTTCATAATACTCCATCGTACTTAAAACCTCATGGTACATCCTGAGTTTTTTTTGAAATTGCTTAGATATAAATCACATTAATCGAGTAAACGATCCATAACATTAAGAATACAGTACATGTAAGGCATTAGTCACACCAATTTATCATATTCAGAACATGAATATAAAAGCATGATATAAAATGATAATAATAACATGTAAATGTGTAAATAACATCAAACAATACATCGTAAACATATGTCATAGATAAACCACAAAGACATCATGGTGGACCAATTTACCATAATTTAATTAGTTAAAACCCTTTCCAAAATGGAATATCAAAATATTAGACATTACACAATTCATTGGAACGCTATCCCGATGCACCCTTCATAAACATTTCAATCTCATTCTTATGGGTACCATATAGATAAAATTACATTGATTCATTAAAAATATTAATTTATTCCATGATCATGAATTTAGAATAATTACATTTAATTCAAAAATAAATAAGTGTTTGTTCATAAAGATGAAAACCCTTGATATGTAAATTGGTATGGTATTCTCAATACAATTATTTTTGTATAGAAAATCATGGTGCCATTTCTCCATCCTAATGACGTCTTATAGAAAAAAAAATCGATTGATGTGAGAGAATTGGGTTTTAGATAATTTATACATGATATGGAATGTACGAGGACCATGGAACATAATACAATATTATATTAGATGGAATTTGTGATGCATAATATAAAAGAATAAAATTAATTGAAATTTGAAGAGGGAAAACAGTTAGAGATTTTCATCATAGAAACGGCTTATGTAGGGGTCCAAATGAGGGTGGATAAATTATATATCAGTGAAATAACATTATATGGAAAATAATTTGTTGATTATTAAAATATTCAATTATAACCAACTAATATTAAAAACAGTAATTTCAAACAAGGTTCTTGATTTGAAAGGAAGAAGAGAAGGTGAGAATCCCTTAACAAATTCTGGCATAGTATTGATTATACATAAGTGTTCATCCAATAGATAAATGAGAGTGAAATATGATCTCATAATTTATAAATTAGATGAGTAGTAAGGGAAAAATTAAATAACATATCCCATCATTGAAAAAATGATATTAAAAGCATTAAATGAAAGGAATGGTAGATAAAAAACGAGGGTAGAAGGTCCCTTACATAGATGTGTGGCTCCAATGGCCTGAGAGAGGCTTCATGGGATATTTTATGTGCATTTTGAGGACAATATTGAGTATGGGGGAAGAGGATAGTTGAGCTTAAAAGAGTTTAAGTGAGAATAAATGTGATAAGGGGTGACTTTATATTGGGGAGAGGGATTTCATTATTCTTTTAGTTTTGGACACTATATAATATAAAACTAAAAACCAAAAACCATACCATGGGTTATCTCAATGGTTTATTGAATTGGGGAGTGGTATACATTATTTTAAATGGTCATGGGATAATGATATTAAATTATTTCCCTTTATTATGTGTTGATGAGTAACTCTTTCAAGGAAATGATTCAAAAATATTAAAATATATTATAAGACTTGGGGGATTCACTACAACATTGAATAGTAAACCAGTTAGATATAAAATTACATTATTGTAAAGGGAAAATATATATTTTATATAATTTAGATTTTATGATATTTATTTCAACACTTTTTTTACATCATTATGTCATAAAACGGACAATATAATAATACAAAATTTAATTATTACCTGAATATTAGATTGCCACTGAAAATTTTGAAAAATTCACCTATATGAAATATTTGATTCCCTGATTCAAGAAATAATATTATTTTTTTCTAAATAATTTTATTATATTGTGAATTTTTACTTTAAATATATAATACCATCATTTATTGAAAATTTACCAGTTTGGGAGAAAAAAATTCAAACCGTAATAAAAACTAAATTTTTTATTCATAAAAATTATTTGATCATTAATATTTAAGAAAATAAATTTAATAGTTATATAATATTAAAATATTAATCATTTTACAAATTCATCATAGTAAACTTCTTAAATAACCAAAAAATACTATTTGGGTTTTAAAAATTATTTACAAATCATCAATAATAGCATATACATATATTTATTATTTTACATAATAATAATTTACATTTTAATTACACAAGGGTATTGATCCATATACTTTTAATGTAACATCCCAACTATAGTAATCTACAGTCATTAAATTATTACATAACATTGGAATGATCACAAAAGGTAGAGTCTCAAATGACCAATTAGCTTAGTAACTTTGGAAGTACTAGATATATACATGAGTTTTACATTACATCATAAAATAAAAAAAACATTGTCTCCGATTTGAACACACTAATCTCCTTTAGCCTATTATTATAGGTTAATCATAAAATTCTTCTACACATACTATGAGTAAAAAAATAGAAATTTGTGAGCTCAGATGCTCTGTAAGGATAACACAATAGTAGAAATTTCCATAAATAAAAATAGACATTTAAGGCAATGTTTAAGAATAAAACAAATGCCTCTTAAACATAAACATTAGTATAATGTGGCATAGATAAATAAAATAATTCCATTTACATTATTGCATGGATATTATACTAGTTGAATAATCACATGTAATATCAATATCTAATCACATAATTATAGAATACATAATGTTGGACATCACAACCACATAGTGAAGGCCTCATGAAACAACTACAAACAAGATTTTGTCAAGGAATTGTTCTAAGTCACTAGATTGTCTCAATATACCTACCAATTCATTAAGGTTCTATAGAGGGTTCCTCCCATCACGTCAACTTCATTCCTCATATGAAATGGTCGAATCATAATCAAAACACTTGTATTAAAAATAGCATACGAAAGGTCAATACGTTTACCACAAACCATGAATGGCATAAAAATATCACATCCAAAGTAAAACATTAATCATTCAATACAATATGGGAGATTATATTATAAAAAATCAAACAAAATAAAGAATAAAATATAATTAAGGATATTGACCCAGATTAAAAAAGTAAGTAAAACAATTTTAGAGGAATATTAACTTTTTCATGAAACCACATAATGGTCGCACTATTTATCAAAGAAGTCGTTAAAAATATATTTTTGAATCAATGTTTCGCATAACACATTGAAACTATGGAATTTTTTTTAATTTCAAAATATTAATTTACATATAAATAAGTACATAAAACCATTTTTAAATCATATACCATAATGAGAATTATTTAGATGAATAAATCATTAAAACATTTAAATTGATAATTTAGTTAAAGAGTTTCTAACCAAATCAGAGAAACTTGAATAAAAGTAATGATGAATAAATTTAATAAAAACAATACAATATCATGATAATAAATGGATTAATGAAATAATATGCAAAAGGATAGTATATATATACTCCATGTAAAACTAAATTGGTGCATAACAACAAAGAGGTATCATTGGAATGTAAGTTGATAAGAAATCCCTAATAAAGACCATATCCTTATATTAAGGATAAATAAATGGAATAATTATTTTTGAAAAATATATATACACTCAATATAATTGGATATTTTTTGTAAATCAATAATAGGACATTCAATGATATTATTGTAAAAATAATAACAATGACTTGGATGTTTAACTTAAAGAATGGAAATTGAGTTAAGATTATCTTTATCTAGTTCATATCAAGTGCACAAAAAATTATCAATTGAGTGATATTGTATTTCAAAAGAATACCAAAAAAATGAGAGTTTAAATTACTATATATATAATAATTAGTGATTTCACAAATAATTTTGGATTAAAATAATTAATGAAGTATAAGTTGAGACCAATGAGTATAAAATCTAATTTTAAATTCCCTTATCATTTTGGTAACTTATGAAACATAAACCCCATGAAAGATGGATAATTCATTGAAAATGTAAATACCATAAATATAAAGAAAATTAGGAAAATACATATCATATGGATGTACATAATACTCCACATGTAATAATGATGTGGCGAACAATGGAAATATCACAGAATTATAGGTGAGATAAGAAACCCTTTACCTTATGCCCAACTTGACCAGTTCATTATTTAATCTCCTCAATAACAAACCACTGTTAATTTAAACATGAATCAGAAAATTTTTCAAATTTTTACTCCTTTTATATCAATTATTAACATGTTATATACATTACATAATCATTTAGGTTAATAATGGTAGTTTTGTAATATTTGGTACTTGAGTCAAAAGTAAAGTTCTCATAATTACATGATATCCATGAGGTCAAAAGTATATTATATACAAAATGATATTAATGATTTAGATATCATAAATATCTCAAATATATATTATATAAATGTATTTATTACATTACAAAACATTTGGAGTTGATAAATGAAATGCACCGTTCATGGCAACGGTAAGATGTACGTACACATGAACAATACATTCATTTATATTCTGTATTTAAAAGTACTTAATACATAATGATACATAGGTATATTATAATTTCATCATAATATAATATAAAATTTTTGTAACTCCCTATTTTATACGTTCCACTTATTGAATGAATGAGTCATATCACATTGAGGGTGTTGTAGTCCACACATCCTCAAATGAAATTATTGCATTTACCAATTGTAGAATCTATGAAGTTCTGCTATAAAAGAATATAGAAGAATTTAGAAAATATAAATATAATATATATAAAAAATAAATATAGTTCCATATAAATGGCCATCATAAGAGGTGGTTGGTGATAATTGAACAATCATCATTTCGTGAGGCAGTAGCTTGCCGTCAACCGAAAGTATTTGTTTTTTCTCATTAGATGGAGGTGTGTGTATGTGTAGCTCGAATACATAAAATAAAAAAAAATTGGTATATTTAGTATAATTTTTTTTCTATAATAAATTTTAAGAAAAAGTGGTTTGGTTGTTGGATATGTAAATTAAAAGAAGAGAATTTTTGGGAAGATGTCGCCTTAAAATCGGGTAACTCCCTTTGGCTTGATACAAAAGGATTTCTTGAAGTTCATTTTGCCTAGGATAAGTATTATAGGTAGAATAAAGGTATGTTATGAACTCATTGGGGAATATTTTGGATAATCCATGTGGCTTGAGAGATGTCATTAATGTTTTAGAGTTGAAGTATTTTTATAAGGGGAGTAGGGGCTCTTTAGGGAACATTGAAACTATTATTTTATTATATAATGATTTTCAGTTTCAAAAGATCCAAAACACAATAATGTTAAATATAAGAAGAATTTTATTCAAAATAATATTATCCAAAAATAATTGGACATGTTTTGGATATAGTTAAAATTTTTATAATCTTATTTATTTAAATCATTTATTAATGGGGTAAAAAATGCATCATTATTGTCTCAAAAGTAATTTTATTTATTAGATGTCTAAAATTTATAAAACAAATACAATAAAATAAGATATATTTTTATATTTCAAATTAATTTTTAATTTTGAGGTGATAACATATATATCCCTATATAATTATATATTTACTAAATTATATACGTTCGTATCATTTTTGTCTTTACTTAAAATTAATTAATATAAAATGTTATTATCACTCCCATGTGGCTCCATGATGTCTCAAAATCAACCCAAGGAAGTCCATGGTCAGACATTCCTCAGCCAATAAGGATATGACATGTGTTAAGGTAATTTTATATTAGTATAGTTTTATTTTTACCTTGAAATACACTATTTACCTTTAATCATGGAAGATAAAAGTCAAATGTATCTACTCACCAAAAATTATTTTCATTTTTTTAACTAAATTTACATAATTATAAAATAAATTTATATATAATTTTTGAAATTCAATTTTCAGATGTGATAAAATTAAATTTAAATGAAAAAGATGGGTTTTTCACTACAACTTAGTGATTTCACTATTCATAAAAAATTGAAGGTTTTCAGCAAAACACCAAAAATACATCCTATGATATATTTGATATTCCAAATTCAAAATTGATTTACATTTTAAAAAATTCAAAACATTTATATAGAATTTAATAATTTAATATTAATTCCCTTTAATAAAATCAAAAGCGTATTTTTTAAATATAATAACTATAAAAAGATTTACACTTGTTTATCTCTAATTTCAAAGTGAAATTACTTACACTGACCAACATTGGATTAATTGATAAAAATATAATCTATATACCCTTTAAAACTAATTTAAATGATACCATTACTATATAAATAAATCATATTAAAAGGATGTTTTGAATTTAAATATTTTATTTTTCCTTATTCATAGAAAATGAATTTTAACTGTAAAATATAAAAAATTTACCCAATGTAAATTTTGATTTCCCGATTCTAAAGATGAATTTTAGTCTGGCATAAAAAATATAAAAGTATCCAAATCTGGATTTTAATAGGGTTCTCCATCAAATGGTGATAAATCGACCTTTTAAAGAATATTAGAGTATTTTAGATTCAAATTATATTAATTTATATTTTTAGCCTCGAGAATTTATCGGATAAATATATAAACATTTAATAAACATGTATAATAATATTTTAGTTATTTCTATTCATTATATCAATTACAATATCTAGTAAATAAATACCATTTAAAATAATTTTATATTATTATTTTTCAATATGAATCAATGTTGTGTGCAACATAATATTTCAAAGAAACACATTGTTTCTTATTTAGTACTCCATTGAACGTAGCATCCCCTTTAAAAAATAATATTTATTTCAAAATTTTAATATATGAAAAATGATATATTCTTTATTTACCTGGGTTGTTACATCCTTCCTTCCATTTGGAAATTATGTCCTCACAATTTTAAAATTGGGCTTGGGAATTTCATTGTAAGTCCAACATTAGAAAAAGTGTCAAATAAACTATCACTATAAATGAAATAAATAGAAGTACAATGGTCACCCAAGATAACCCTTACTAGGACTTCATTTAAGTAAAAAAGGATATTGAAGATAATATAAACCATCCAGTTTTGATGAATAGTGATAGAAAACATAATTAAGAGAATGTTAACCAATAGAAAATCACAATCAAGTGACATGTTAAACAGTCATAGATTAACTAGTTGAAAATGTAAACTAATTTTTTTTTGTTTTATGTTCCTTTTCATAATTTTTAGGAATTCATTTACTACATAGAATAAGTACATAAGGTAATATACATATTGTCAAGTAGTGTTTAATCTTTTATTAAGTTTATACAAAAAACTAATCTTTTCTCTAAACAATGAGTAGAGATGACATCATGGAAACACCAGACGTGCTAGAATAAATCTTCTAGAGAATCACATAATCCAAAAAATATGAACTATATATTTCCTTTTTCTTCAGACATTATACAAAACCAATATGGTTATTTTAATGTTATATAATCCCCGAAAATGGTAATCCTTTATAAAAATAAATACTACTCATAATCTCCAAAATAAAACAAAATTTACCCAATGTTCTAGAACGACTATTCAATACAAATGTGACCAGAAAAATCATCATTAAATTTGAAACTAATATTGAAAATCCAAAATCAGAATGATTTAATCATATTTTCTCCCATAATTAATATTAACATTTATCTCTATAAACATCGACTAATCTTGAAGTCTCCTAATAAAGTGTAATTAACTTAATTATATATTATATATTATAGGTTATTTATTAATAGAAATAACCCAAATCACCATATGTCCAAAATAATAACATAGATTCTTCCGAAATAAAAATTCAACAATTACACCAAAAATGTGATCCCATAGTATTTTATTTCCTTTTAGCATATAGTTTCCCCCAAAGAGAGAACGTCTTCAAAAATAACTTTTATCACATAATCACCAAATCATTTTTCATTATTAAGGATATCCAGTAGATAAATCGGAGAAGCCGAATCAACTTATTCATTATCAATAATATCATTTAACTAAAAAGAATAAGTCATTCTAACAATGAACATCACGTAGTCCAGTGGTAGGAGATAAATCCAAATCAAGATTTGGTCGTGGGTTTGATTCCTGTATCATTTTCAGATGTGAAAAGTTGTCACACGGTCTTTGTGTTGGCCTTTTACAAAAACTTTAAAATTTTATATCATTCCCAAAAATTAGATAAATTCTTCAAAAATAACAACAACATATTTTACCCATAAATGTTATCTCATTCATTGCATTTACATCCCAAAAGGTAGTAACTTGTAAATGAATCAAATTCAATGATCATATAAACATAAATAGTTCATTATATCAATATCAAAAAATAAAATATAATTCATCCAAAAATATTATTTTCACATAACAAACTGTAATGTTACACATACAAGAGAATAGTCATCCAATGTGATAACATAAAACTATAGAATTAAAAAATTTAAAAAATTTTCCCTTCATATATTTCCATATTGGATCTTCTGTGACATTGAGGTTATCCTATAGAATATTATATTGACTCGGGTAAATATTCAGTCCCCAATATTTATGGAAAATGACTTTATGTGTATTTTTTGGATCATTTTTATTTTCATCAATAGTACTGTGGATTGTTTCCTAAAATTTCATTACATTATGACCTTATTTCTCATATATAAATCATTTTCTTGTTCTATTGAGACACTATCATGGGTACCTACTTCCACATTTATTGCATGATGGAAATTGATCTTGCTTTTCTCAATATTCTGTACAGCTACATCTCTTATCATTCTCTCCCTTTCTATGAGTTGATGATTTCTAGAGTTTGATAATATATATGTTTGTGATCATATATTTGGAAAAAGGATTTAGCATAAAGACTGTATATTTTACTTATATCAACAGTCTATATCGTTGCTTGTTCTCAACATTATTCACACCTTTTACATCATGTTCAATGTTACTATGAAATATTTCGAATCCAATAATTAACTAAAACTATAAAGCATAGTGTGAGTAATGATAATCATAAAACCATTAAAAGAAAATCATGACACCATATTTTTAATCTATAACACATTAGGATTAACCAATGTAATTTATTATCACCTTATATCAAAATCCATAAAATTGGTTTGTAATGAAAATTGGAATTATCCATTGAAAATCCCATAGGAGTGTCATAACCAAGAGTGCTGCAAGGATCGTTTTCATGTACCAAGATACCCCAGGTTAAGCCCGAAACACTTTTCCAGTGTTTTCACTCATAATTACATTTATGACACAGAGGCCTCTTCCAACTCGTATCCCGATAGGGTTTTATATTCTTGGAAAAAATATTTAATATTTACACTACAAAAATTATTGGATTTTCTTTTATACTAATCACCAATTTTTAACATAGGGAAGTGTTCTTTAATTTTAGTTTTTCTAAATCTAGTTTCCAAGGTTTTTCCAAAACAATATCTGGTACCAACTATAATGTTACGACCCTAGTTACCCCGAGTTGGTGAATTATTACATAACATTGGCATGATCCCAAGAGTTCATGTCTCAAATGACTTATTAGGTTTATAGCTTTGGAAATACTAGATAAATACATGAGTTTCATATTATATCATGAAATAAAAAAAAACATTGTTTCCCCCTTTATCACACTGATATCCTTTATCAAATTCTTATAGGTTAATTTTAATACACTTTTTCACCTCCCGGGAAAAATAAATCATATAATGGGATGAGTTGAGATGATCAGTAAGGAAAACCATTTTGTAGAAACATTCATTAATAAGAATAAACATTTAAGGAAATGTATAAGAATAAAACCCAAGCCACTTAAACAGATATATCAGCATAATATGAAAATGTTAAATCAAATAATTCCAATCAATTTTTCACATGGATATTATAATAGTTGAAGAATCACATAAACCATTAATATATAATATCAAAATGATGGATTTCATAATGATTGACATCATAACCACATAGTCATGGCATGTCTCCAAGGCTACGAATAAAATTTTTACAAGGCCTTGGCCCAAGACACTAATTAGTCTCATAAAACCTACCAATGAATCAAGGATCTATATTGGTCTCCAAAAAACACTTACTATGTACAATTCATTCTCCATATGAAATGGGTGAATAATAATCTAATAATTCATATTAAAAGTAGTATACAAAATGTCAATACATTAACCACAAACCATGAATGGCATAAAAATAACACATTCACTGTCAAACATTACACATTATATACAATATTGAAGATTATATTATAATAAATTAACCACAATTAAGAATAAAATATAGTATACAAAATTTACATAGATTAAAATATTCATTAAAACTATTTGAGTGAAATATTCCCTTTTTCAAGAAAACATTTAAAAGTCACTCTATTTATCAACGAAGTCATTTAAAAGAGATGTTTGAATAAAAGTGTCTCATACCACATTGAAACATATTAAAAGAATTTTAAATTCAAAACATTCATGTCCATATATATAAATACATAAAACTATTTTTAAAACATGTACATAAAAGTTAAATATTAATAACAATTAATAGATAAAACATATAAAATGATATTTTAGTTAAATAGTTCCTTAAAAAATGAGAGATGATTGATTACAAGTAATTGATGAATAACATTAATAAAAAATATATATTATCTTGAGAATAAAGGGATTAATGATATAATATGTATAAGGGCAATATATACACCCTATGAATGAGAATTGTTTCATAACAACAAAGAGGTCTTAATGGAATGTAAATTGAAATGAATTCCCTTATAAAGAGAATATCCTAAAATTATTGATAAAAAAGGGAATAATTATGACTGAAAATTATAAATACAATAAATATAATAAGAATGTTATTTTAAATCAATAAGAGGATATTCATACATATTTTTTCAATAATAATTCCAATTACTGGGATATTTAACTCAATCGAAATATATTTATTTAAGATTTCCATTAAAAAGTTTATATAAATGGAATAAGAATTTATAAATGGATTTATTATGTGTTTCAATAGTATATACACAAATAGGTGAGTGTAAATTACAACATAAATAATAAATAGTTATTCCACAGATAATCATGGAGCAATATAATCAACGAAGTATGCGTAAAGCCCAATTAGTGAAAATTAACATTTGAAATTCTCATACTGTTTTTGTAACTTACGAAGTATACAACCCATGAAATAAAGATAATAAAATGAAGATCTAAATACAAATAAATTATTTTATATTATACCTAAAATTCAATCACGGGTAGTACATACACCACAGAAAAGGAAAGTGTGGCCAATACAGCATAAATCTTAGCAGAATAAAAATTGAGATCAAAACCACATACCTCGTGGAAATCAATCGAATCATATGATCCAAATTTATTAACCGCCCAATGAATCGTTGTTCCGTTTAGTGAACATAGTTTGTGACGTTATCTAAATGAGTTTGATCATCTACCATAAATGGATTCAGTCATTCTTAAGTTGTTGGATGATGGATTATGCTTGGTCAAGGGTAATGCCTAAATATTTTATCTCCTTCAGAATCACCAATAAGGTGGCATCAGAGGGTATGATCCTACTGGTTGAGGCCATCACTTCCATTTTCTATGCCAAAAGGATTTTTAAAAAACTTATATTTATACATGTAATGTGATCGTGGTTCAATGGCTATATTATCAATGATAAAGTGACATAACAACAATTTTCATCTAATTGGATAGAATAAATCCAAACAATTTCATGTGTCTTCATTAACAAGAAGATATTTAATTAATTCAAAATGGTAATTCTATTCAAGAATATTTGGTTCGTTACAACCACACCCCCTTAAAAAATTTCACCTTAAAAATTATCTTTTTCCACACTAAAATAGAAGACAGTAACATTGTATCAACACATCCACTATTTCCCACATTTCTTCTTCAAAATTCTGGTTTCTCCACAAAATATTTATGAGTTTCATTATCTTATTTCACAGAACCTTTTCTCTACAGTATAATATCTTCACTAGAATAACCTTATATGAATCGTCATTCTGGAATGGTACCATAACTGGATTGAGTAATGGTTATGGATCTGGTATGTACATTAATAAGAGGGATATATGGAATAAATCATGAAATTGGTATAGTTTCAGTCATATAGTTAGTTGATAGGTCACTTATCTGATGAGATCAAGGATCTCAAAAGAGGAGATGTACCTTGGAATAAGTTTTCCCTTCATACCATATCTTATAACTTTCTTCCATTGAGATATGTTGAAGAATACAATGTCTCTAACTTTAGACACTATGTCACATCGATGAGCATCTGTATAGCTATTTTGTCCACTCAGAACATATGTGATGTGATTCTTAATGGTCTTTACAATAACCATTTTAATACCATTTTCATAACTCGATGTTTACATTCCCCAACTTCATCACAACTTTCTCATGATTTAAACCTCTTCCCCTATAGGGCTTCATAAGTAGGCATTTTTATGCTGAGTGGAAACTATGGTTGTTATAGAAATCCACCAATGGAAGATTTTGGTTTCATATTCTTTTTATGTCCATTGATAAAGCTCTCAATATACCCTCAATTTTTTGGATAGTCTGCTCAGATTGGCCATGATTTTGAGGATGATAAGCTGTATTAAATTTTAGCTCATTGTCTAGAGTAATTTGGAGACATTTCCAAAACATATAGGTGAATCAGTGATCTTCTTCAGACATAATAGATAGTTGTAATCCATAAATATTAACCATATATATAATGTATAAACATTCTTGTGGATCCCATGTTAAATCCACACAAATTTCAATTATGTGTGTTGTATTTGTAAGATGATCCACAACAACCCAGATAGAATTGTTTTCTTTCATTGTCATTAGATATTTAGTGACAATGTTAATGGAGATGTTTTCCCATTTCTATTATGGTATGTCTAATGGTTTCATCATCCCATTAGACTTCTTCCTTACAGCCTTCACTTTCTGACATACTATGAACCTTGATGTATATTTTGTGATCTCCTCAAACATGTTATCCCCCCAATTGTTCTCTTGAATTTCTCAATACAACATTTTGTTTCCTAGGTTAATGTAGAATGTAAATCTATGATAATTATCCAAATGTTTTTTCATAAAATCATTATTTTATAGAACACATATTCCAGAACCAAATATCGCAATTCCTTCTTCATTAACAGTGAAATTTTATGATTTACCTTTCCATATAGTTTCCAAATTCTTCTAAATTACCACATTGGATTTTTGAGTATCATTTATCCATTCTAAAATAGATGTCCAAGAAACCATTTGTGAATTTTATAATGATATTCCATTATTTGTGATTCACATGCCCATTATTTTCAAATTAATGAAGATTGGTTATTTATCAATTCACATCAATGATTGAATTGATGGGTCCTTTCCACATTGATCATCCCCTACATTATTTTATTTCCACAGATTGTAGAAGATGTAGGATTCATAATACATGATTATATCTAACCACATTCATTGCAACATATTCTTCTCGTTATGTGTGAATATAAATTTGAGATTTTTTTTGTCAGTAAATATCACACGCTACTCCCTCAAAAGATAATTCCACCATAACATAAATGAAAAGATCACATCTGCTAACTAAATAACTTGTGTTGGATATATTTTCTCATTAATTGGAAACATCCATGAGGATTAGGAAATTAATTTTTCAATTTTAATCAATACACACTCAAATCCCTTCTTTAATGAATTATATAAAAAAAGATCCCCACTTATGGATAGTGTGAGCACAAGGGCAGTGATAATCATCTGTTCCAACACCATAAATCGTTATTCACATTCATCATTCTATATATTTTTTACTCTCTTCCATGTTATCCTGGTAAGGGGATTTTTCAATCGTGAGAAAGTACACAAAAATCGGTGATAATATATAGCTTATACAGGGAAGCTGTGGATATCTATCATAGATGTAGGCCTTTTATATCCCTCAATTTAATTAATCATATAAGGATCCTCATATATCCCATTTCTTGTTATTATATGAAATAATATTGAGAAATTATTATAAAAAAATCTCAAAATTGTTGTACATTACATAGAGATTCTTCTTCTCAAATGTATTGAAAATAGTTCTTAGATTCTCCTCAATCTCCTCCTTAGTTGTTGAGTATATATTTAAACATCATCTATAATGACTACCAAAACATGTCCATGTAATCTATATAGACTCTATTCATCATTTCCATGATGATTTTAGTAGAACTAGTGAATCTAAAAGGCATCACTATGAAATATTTGTGCCCATACATTATATGAAATGAAATCATGGGGATATCCTCCTTATTCACCCTAACATGGTTATTTATCGAGTGTAGATCCATCATGGAGATGTATTGTTTCCTATATATCAAATATATCAAGTCATCAATTCATGGAAAATTATTATTTTTCTTTATTATGATTTTTGGATATAATACTAATCAACTAAAAGCTACATTGTCCCATCTATATTATAGATTACGGAGATTGGTGCACCCCATGAAAGTGAACATGGGTGTATATACACATTATACATATTATTTGTTATTTGTTTTTTAACTCCTAATGTTTCACAAGATCCATTCCATATGAAGTCATAGATATTGAAAATTAACCATGTATGGTATCAATTGAAAACACAACCCATGTACTAGGAGGAAGTCCAAAAAATCCTCAGGAAACACATCAGTGAATTCCCCCACAATAGGCATATCATCGAAGATGGTTAATTCCTTAGACTAAATCATATAATATTGATATATGTTCTCATATGGTAATAATTACCATGCGTTGGATGATGTTTCTGTTGATAATTCATCATCCTCTTCGTAGTTATATAGAATTGTAGGTTGCCTCCTTATATGGAGAATGATTTCTCTCTCATGGCAATTTATGTTGGATCTATATGAGGAAATCCAATCCATGACCACAATTGCATAAAATTACAATAATGAAAATATAAAATGTTTCACCGGGAACATGAATTCATATATTGAGAAAGGGGAGGATTTATATACATGGGATTCCATAATTTGGACATTTTCCATTATCATCGACATATCTGCTTCGATGCATTATGGTGGGGATAATATTTCACTGCTAAACTCTTGGGATATAAAATTATTCATAGAACTATGGATGTAAACACTATCATTTACATTTTTTTTTCTCGATCAATTGTTTCCAATGTAGTAATAAAGTCGAATATTTTTAAACTATTTAATACAAAAAGTGAAGTCCAATGTCAATAAAAGGATAATTTATAAATTATATTTATGTCCTTACCTGATGAGTTTGTAGGCCTCAATCTGTGTTCTTAATGATCTACCACCTAACATATTCTCTTATAAAAAAATTTCTTCCCTTAATGTTGTTTTAATAATATAAAGAAATTACCAAATCATATCTCTTATGAGTGTCAAACTAGGTGTGTTGTGAGGCACATTGTCTTATACCATGTCACCTCGAGTCAATCCTAGAACAATTAGTTGTAGTTGATACTCATAAGTACATTAGTACCAGAACCAATTATACTTTTTGTATCCAGATAAAGATCTATTTTAATTATAAAACACTTTCCCTGTACATACAAAAATTTAGGGATGTTTTAATATACTTATTCTTATCCATAAGGGTTTTCACTAGAGTTTTCTAATACCAATCAAAAATATAACTATACCATGCATTGATACCAACTATTACAACCCTGATTTTATAACACATTAATATATGATTTGTTATAGGAAATAACATGTAATAAAAACCCAAAATATAGAGAATTCTAGTTTATTAGGAAATCAATTACATTAAATTTCAACTTCATACATTAAATAAAACATCTTTATTGAAAAAATCATTAACTTGTCCATAATACTCCTTTGTACTTAAAAATACATGGGATATCCTAGGAAAAAACATATGAAATGGGATATCTATAAAGACCATTAAGGGTGTAAAAAATTAATAACATAAAGATGACCATTAATATTAGACAATAGGAATATCAATGTAGTATAAAAGGAACATGATTATAAAATCATGATATATAATTATAATCATAAATTGGAAGTGTGGAAACTACTAAAAAATAAATCAGGAACATAAGTCAATGATAAACCAAAAAGCCTTCACGGTGGAAAAATTTAAAATTTAGGAATCAGGTAAACCACTATCCCAACATGACATATCCTAATACTAAACATAACCCAATGAATTGGAGAGCTATCATGGCACGCCCTTCATAACCATTTTAATCTTATGGTTAAGTTTGACACATGGATCATATAACCCAGATTCATTGATGATCCTAAGTTATTACATGTTAAAGGAATGTGAAATAAATATAATTAATTCCAAAATCAATAAATATATGTGGGAAAAATAATTCACTTGATATATAAAAGGGAATGGTTTTCACTACATGTTGATTTTGACATGGAAAATCAGGTTGTAATTTCGGTAGCATAATGATGTCATATGGAAAATAAAAAATTGATTGATTTGTAAAAAAAGTGGTATATCATCATTTATACATGATATGTATAGTAATGGGATCATGGAATGTAATATCCAATATATGAAATTGAAATTATGTTGCATAATATTGACATGAATGGAAATGTGAAGAGGGAAATCCCTTACAAAATTCTGACATAGTAAAGACATAGGTAAGTTTTAAAATGAGGGAGGATTAATGATCCCTCAATGATATAACATCAGATTTAAAATATGTAATTTATTATAAAAAGATGAAAATATAACCAATTGAAATTTTAAACCCTAAATTAAAACAATGTTTTTAATTGAATGTAATATAAGATGGTGAGAACCCATCCGTTATTTTGGCATAACAATGAGTGTACATAAGGGTTCATAAGAGTGATAAATGAGAGTGAAAGGGTATACGACCATTTATAAATCAAAATTAATGTAAAGTAAATATTTAATAACAGATTCCAATATAGGTTAAAAGTAAATCAAAAAACATAACATGTAAGGATTATTTCACAAAAGAGGATTGAAGATAGCCCCTTTCATGGATCTATGACTCAAATGGTTTGGGAGAGGCTACATTTAATAATAGGGGAACCTTGGGAGGATTATTGGGATATGGGAGCTGAGGGTGTTCATGAATGAAAGCATTTTACTGATGTGAAATAAGAGTTCGGGTTGAATTATATAAGAAAGGAGGTGGATGTCATTATTATTTTGGTTTTCGACAATATAGAATAAAATAATCACAACCAAAAAACATACCATTAATTTTTCCAATGGATTTTGGAAAGGGTATTGGAATAAATTTTTATTATTTCCTAGGAAAAATATTTTAAAATATTTATGTATCTTAAGTGAAGGTGAGTAACTTTTTCATAGAAATAATTTTAAAATCATAAAATATTATGCCACTATAATTTCATAAATCACATCATATATTATAATGTTTTTCTGTTTTACCAGAAAATTCTATTGTCTTAGAAAATTATGAACAATTCACCATTCTATAATTTCTAAATCCTTATAAAAAAAATAATTTTATATAAATAATTTTCAAAAAATGTGAATTTTTAATTTTAATATTAAAATTGACATTTATTAGTAATTGACATATTTTGACAAAAGTAGTTTTCAAAACATAATAAAAACTACATTTGAATTCATAAAAATTATATTATAATTTATATCTAATAAAATTAATTTATTAATAATATACTTTTAAAATAATATCTATTTATCTAATTCATCAAAAAATATTTCTTAAATTAGCAAATATATTATTCATGATTAAAAATTATTTAAAACACAATAATAACTATATAAAAATATAATCATTATTTTATAAGATAATAATGTATGTATTCCCAATGATCGGGGATTGATACAGATCCTTTTATTACACTAGTATACACCCTAAGAGTAAGGTGCGTGGTAGTGGGTCTTTCATGTGGTCATTTTATGAACATGGTTTCAGATGCGATATTGATGAGATTGAACTGCTCTATAAACAGTTTATCTCATGCTTAAGTTGTTGGATCTCAGCTTTGGTATGGTCGATAGAAAAACCCAAAATTGTTATGTCCCTCAGAGGCTCTGATAAATGGGATTCAGAGGGTATGATCATATTGGTTGAGGTTATCAGTTACTTTTTCAGTTCCAAAATGATTAGTTAAACCCCTATATTTATACTAGTAATGTGATCACTATTAAATTATTGTATTATAAATGGAAATGAATACTAATGATCAATTAGAAAAATTTGGATATATAAAAACAAGTTCATGTGTCTTCTATAAATAGGAATCATTTATTTTAACCATAATTGTAATTTTATTCCTGAATGTTCAGGTCACTTCAATATCCCATAATGATTTAATTACAAATGTTTTATGGAAGTAGCATCCTGAGAATGTACATAGAATGGGTTTTTTGACCTACTCCATCAACATTATTGGGCATGTAATCATCATAAATTTCTATTTCACCATGTGAGGTTATATTTAGTGATATATATATAGAGGAAAATATAATGATATCAAGGTGGATAGAAAAAGTGAATAAACACGACTATTATTAGAAAAATCTGTATTTGTATTGGTCGTGATATATAATTATTTACATTGTTATTTCAATCCATGTCTCAATTTATTTTTCAAAGAATAAAAAGTTTAATAAATCATGAATACACTTGTCAAAAATATGAAAACTATGTTTTCTGACTATCAAATCATTGTATAATGACCATTGATTAATTTCTGAATTGTAAGAATATTCACCATGTTAATTTGAGTTATAGTTTTTCTGGGATGCCCGTAGACATGTTTTGTGGATTTAAAACACACAAAAAAATTGTAATGGAAAAAACCATTGAAAATATGTCATGTTGATGTTAAATTATGGGTTCAACACTATTGATTTATTTTTTTATACATCAAGACACCATTTCGATCAAATTTTTGGAATTCTTGGAATTAATCAATAATATGTTTTAAAATATTCTAATGTCTTTTAAATAATTCTTATGTGTGTCAAAAATAATAAAGTGATTTTGGATAAATATTATATCATGAATAAATGATTGTATATTTATTTTTAAAATATATGAACTCTATTCATGGAAATCCAAGTTACGGTTTTCCTATAATGTTTTAAGTGGATATTTATATTTTCATGAAACTAAAACAAGTGGGTAACAATAAAAACCATATTAAATGGAATTATATTTCGATTACGTCATTATAAACCAACATTTGAAATATTTTTGACAAGTATGAGTATAACAAACAACCATTAGACTTGCAGTGAGCCTATGATGACTCTATAAGAGGGTTTAAAGGATTAAAATGCCTTTAAAACATACTCTAGTTAATGAAAATCAAGAAAAAGAAGTTGGATTACCAGGAAATCATAAGACAAAGACTCTTTATTGAATTT
Organism: Viscum album; assembly: GCA_963277665.1. Classification (NCBI taxonomy): domain Eukaryota; kingdom Viridiplantae; phylum Streptophyta; class Magnoliopsida; order Santalales; family Viscaceae; genus Viscum; species Viscum album. The sequence continues at coordinate 768,004,119 of OY728134.1, forward strand.
AAAAATATTTTTGTAGACCCTGGGTTAATATAATTTCTTGTTTTATCAGGATAAACATAATTTCGTTTTATGGTTTAAAAAATTATAATGTGGGTTGTGGTCATAAAAATAAGAAATGTCTTCTGAATAACATGAAATCAATGGGATAAAAAGTTAATTTTTTTATGTATTCATGTGAAAAAACATCCATATTACCAGTAGTATTCTCGGAATGACTCAACAAAAGATTTTAAATGTTATCTAAATCATCAAAAACATTCACCTAGGGGTAATAACAGAAAAATAGCAAAGGAGGGGAATGAAATAATATAGAATTTTAATTATTTTTACAGTAAACATGTAGAAATGGAATATATATGAATTAGAGTTTACAGATAGATTGGGATTCCTGTTAAAGTATTTTTAATGTTTTAAAAAGGTAAAACATTCTTGTATTCGTAAAAAAACACAACTAAATGAAATCACATTGAGGTAAATTCGTGGTAAAATGACCAAGTGATTTTTTTCTATATGAATTATTAGAAAACACATCCATCTAATGTGTGATATTCTCATAAATGCCCATAAAAATATTTAAAAGATACAAAACTATTTTAAAACGTTATCTAAGGGGTTACACATAAGAATATAACACTAGATGACCATGAAATAATTAGATATAGTCAAATATTTTTTGTTTAAATTATGGAGCGAACCCAACATCAATCCGAGTTACTTTTTTTCTATTATGATCATAAAATGTGATTTTAATGTTTTAATACTCGAAAATTTTTGTGTTTTAGTAAAAACAACAGTATACGACCTAATATTGATGTTAAATCATCGATCAGTGTCAAATGTAATATTCTTGATTTTTATGTGTATAAAACATGTTCATCTTACTTACTATGTTCTCATAATGACTAAATATGTGTTTTTATATATTTTCAAAGTCATTAAAAACATGTTCCATTGTGTTAAAATAATGAAAATGATATACAATGGACATAAAATCATGTGATAATGACTGATGTTAACATGAGATATATATGAACCAACTCCATGTCAATATGAGTTATGGGTTTTCTTGAAGGGACATATAGTCATTATAAACCCCCATTTTATTATTTGGTATTTGTTCATAATAAAATAACATTCTTAGTTCTGTGGGGTTCTTGGAATGATTCAACATTCAATTTTAATAGATATGAATTTATATAAAAACTTGTTCTATGGAGTTAAAAATAAGAAAACAACATCATATGTAAATTAAATAATAGGAACATTGCCATATGTTCATTATTGATATATAGGAATTGAATCCATTGAAATCCTTGCAATGGTATTATTGGAATACCCATAAACAATGTATTTGTTATTTTACATAATATAAAAATACATCTAAAGGAAAAAACCATAGTAAATATCATCATATTTATGTGAAATCATGGGACACTATAGACAAATTATATGGGATGAGTATGTTTAGAAAAATAAATTAATAATATGTTTTTTTTACTCAGAAGGCCTCAATAATTTCCTTTAATATATATTATATACATTAAAAATGTTCATTTGGCGGTCAAAACGTGGAAAATATCATCGAATGACAATGAAATAAGAGGATTTTGACTCTAGATTAACTATTGAATAGTCTTAATTGATTCCACATCAATCAATGTTACATACTAGTAAGGATTATTATAAAAAAATTAGTGTGTTTAAACACTAAATCATTCGTGTGATGATCAAACCCATAGGAATAATGATTGATTCTAATGAAATCATGAGAAATCCACTGATGATTTTATCCAATTTGTATTAGTACAAAAAAAAGGTATATATAATGTCTAATGTTCTTATAATGACCCTATAAGTTGTTTTAAAATGTATAAACATCATCAAATCAAGTTCCAATGGGTAAAAACCATGATAATAACAATATAAGGTCATTAAACAATTAGAAAATGACTATTGATTTATTTTTAAAATATATGAAATTACACCACATTAATCAGAGTTATGGTTCCACAATAATTTTCATAAATCGATTTTTAGTATTATAGAACACAAAAACACATGTTTAAGGGTGAAAACCATTATAAATGAAATCTAGTTGATGTGAAATAATGGGATAACTACCATTAAATTATTTTGTATGATTTAATGTATAAAAACATTCATCTAATGATAATTGTTCTCTAAATGACTCAATGATCTGTTTTAAATGATATCAACTTCTTTAAAAATGTGTCCCATATAGTAAAACAACGAAAAAATATTGATAACCATTAAATCACAGTAAAATGAAATTATTTAAATTATTCAAATGTATGAATTGAAATCATGTCAATCTATTTTACGGTTTTCTTGGGAATCCTGTAAACTATTTTTTAGTGGTTTAAAACAAAAAACTTCATGTAACATTAAAATCATTTAACACAAAACTATTTACATGAAAATATGGGCCAACCACCATTGAATTTTTTTTTTGAAATATTGGATATCATGATTCATAAAATATATATAATTTTTTTATTACATTTTAGAATCACACCAATCAATTTCAAAACCGATGAAATTGTTATATGATTATCCATACCGATTTTCATGTTATGAATAAATTAATAAATTATTTATTTTATTCATTAAAAGATTTTATCTTGATATATTTTTTGTTTTAGGAAAATATATATTGATTATAAAATAAATATCTTACTTGAAATATTTTAAATAAATTCATTGTCTATTATATTTTTTATTTCATTTCATAAATGTTCTGGGATATATTTTAATTTTAATGCACTAGTTCTATGTTATAGTATGCAAATTCTCATCCCTGAAATACTTCATCCGGAAATAGATATGGCTCATAAATGGGTTTTATTTTATCTATTTAGAAATAGTTCCTAATTACCACCACTAGAAATAAAAACAACTCTAGTAAATATTTAGGATTATTTTAACATCCCTGGTTTTAATATTTATTTTTATTTAAAAAAACTACACTAAATTAAAAAAAACATACACTATGATCCCAAAATTTAAAACATATTAAAACCACTACTATTCTAAACATATATTTATTGTTTTAAATAGTGAATTACACATCGGTTCAATTAACATCCTCAAAAAATCGAGCATCAATTTAAAACAATTCCAATAGTGGCGAAAAAACCAATAAATTTTTTTTATAGTAGCTATATTCACGAGTTTTGAAAAATTCTAAATTAAATCACATGGAATATAAAATATGTGATTTTTTGTAAATTTTACTTTTACTTATTAATTATATATCTATGTAACATGAAAATTAATGGGTGGGGATTCAATTGGTTGAAAAACAAATCCCAGATCAGTTTCCATGGAGGACTCTGGATCACATATAATCATAGATGGATAATTCATCCAAGAACAAATGGGTTTTAGGATGGAACACTATAAGGTCATATTCATTAGGACTAAAATAAAACTATTGTTATGTATTAATTCAATATATTAGTGACCAATATCAGTGACCCCCATAGGAAGTTTGCAAGGGTTTATGTGTGTGTGGGGAAAATCACACTAATGGAACTTCTGTTGGTCATTGGTGAAAGTTAATAGTCTAATAAGTGACCCTTGTGGGTAATTCCATGTAGATTTTTGGGAAGGAAACAAAGGAATTACATTTCACCCGTAGAGTTAGTTTAATAGTTCATTTATATCGGAGGTTGGGTCGAAACATGTTGGAGGAGAGGCATTGTACATCCAAGGTATGATGCATGATGGAGTATTCCTCAAAACTAGTTTGAGAATGACAATGGTTTCTCAGTTTAGAGGTTGTGTGTCCATGGTTGTTCCTTATATAAATAATAAATATGATAGTAGTGGGTTTTTTCGGTGCCCCATTTGAGTGGGAAACAATAATTCTTGTGGAATATAATTTGGATCGGATGGATTATCATTCAAGGGACAACCCCGTTGTGTGTTTTTTGTAATGAGGGGGACTGGTGGGTGATAAAAAAATCCCACATTATTTTCCAAAATGGATATTTCCTCACAAAAAAATGGTAATATAAACCAATTTTAATTGGTGTTAAGATATTATTTGATAAATTATTATGTTAAGGTATGGGATGACCTTGAGATGGAGGATACTTGATCCAAAAATATACTTGTGTATAAAAATATAAATATAGTGTGATGCCTCTGAACCATACTAAGGTTTATACATTATTCTTTTAATGTCTGAGGATTTACATAAATTTATAGTTCGTTGGGAGCTTCAATAAATTTTCATTAATCCACCTACTATCCATATATCCAATGTGACATCAGTTTTCTCATTGATTTCAACCATGTAAGTGATATGTTTAGATGTTTGGTATGGAGATATATGAGATTTCATAATATTTTTTGAGTAATTTTTTCAAGGGTCATACCAATTGTTTGTGATGTTTTGAATAGATAAATTATTTAACAATGGTATAGGGTTCCATATAATTTTTTTATGTGATAATTATTTCACAGTGGGGAAATATTCAGGGTATTTAGATTTGAAGATAATTGGATATATAATGATGATTCAATAGCTGTTATGTATAATTATTTCCCTTTATTGAACCCCATTGATATTATATCTGAGTGGCAGTATGTCTTGGATTATTCTCATTCACATATATCCTCTATTGAATATCATATGGAGGAATATATAGAGATCCTTTTATATTATAAGTTGATTGATGGAAATGACTACTTTTCTGATTGATGGAAGTGACTACATTTATATTCAAATATCAATATATATCATACATTAATTTTCTCATCCCATCAGTGAATCACTGGTGCAACAAACATACAGAAAAACTCTATCAGGCCCACTATAGAAACCTAATACAACCCATAATCTTATATCTAGTGTATCTCCATTACATTAATAAAAACATTGGAATTAATCTCCATAGGTATATTTTTACATGAGATGAATTTATTTTTACATAATTAGAAAATTCATTTTCAATAGATTTATGGAGGAAAATTATTTTTGGTAGATGCATTAGGTATTAGATTATAAAATAATTAACATAAAATCATTTAATGATAAATTGAGATTCCAATGCTCCAAATCAAAAATCATGTGAAGCACTAAACCAAATCATGTTTATTATTTTATAAAAGGAGTATAGAGTACAAGATATATAATTTATAACATTCATGGGAAATCAAGTATGTTTTAGTAGTTAATTATTGAATAATTATTCATTCATGTAGAATAAGATACTGATTTTATATGATTCATAAAGGAAGGTATAGTTGAAAATTTTGGCTAACATAATAATATTGTTTATAAAATTGTGATATTGTTATGGTGTTATTTTAGAAATAATTTTGGTAGTTACTCAGTAATATTTGTTGGTGTTAAAAACATCATTTCCTTTTCATATATAATTTTTATTTTTATTTCTACAATAATATTAGTGAGAATAACCATTTATATTGGATTGATTTATCATCAATGCACTATTAATGACTGAAGGGGTTAATATTTTATGTGTTCAACATTTATTCATTTAGTTTTTCAATTATTAGATATCATTTATCTTTAGATATTGTGTTTTATCTCGTTAATAATTATTTGGTGATCCTATTTTTTTATCAATGACTTTTGAATATATTAATGAATATTGTAAATCCATTAACTAAGATTACATTATATTTACAGGTTTAGTGAGTCTTGAAATAGTTTTATAAAAATATTAAAAAATTTAATATCAATCATGTGTAGTTTTTTCAAAATATTTGAATAACACATACAATGGTTTCTAAGGTAATAAATTCAATTAAATGGTTGAATATTGAATGCAAGGTTTTTTTATATCTGTGGTATATGATTTTTCGGAAGTTGATATTTGCAGGGGATCATTTTTATGTACTTTATGTGCATTAATTAAATACTAAATTAAAATTGTTAATATTATAATCAAAAAATGAGTTTTTTATTTAAATATCATATCATATAAATTATCAAGTGTTATCCTAATAACCTTATGTGATAAGAGATTAGACTATAATTCTATTCTATAGTGGATCGTGATCAGAGGATCACATTGATCAGAATGAGGTAGATCTAGAGAATGTGAATGCAACGAGACTTCTCTATTACTAGGGAACAAATTCATTTCCAATTATTCATTACAAAAGTAGTAATAAATTTTTATTATTTCATACCCATTGAATTAAATATTTTTATTTGATATCTTATATTCTTTTAATTTTGTTACCACAATTTATTCTCATTATCCAAATAGAAAAGATACGATATTAATTAATTTTAGTCTCAAATTATACAACGTTCTCAACTCTGTTTCTATAATATACGATAATTGTACATTAACAGTTGACCAAAAACTATTTTATCTTAATTATTATTACATTTTCGAACCCCTTATTTGATTTATTCACCATTCACTCATAGAATCATAGTTCAATATTATTGGGGTGTGTTCCAGAATGATTGATCTCAATATTCCTTGTAGTATGGAGAATAATGAACTGATCGGTGTTTTTCAGGCATACTAGGATCAACTAAAGTGATAAATCATGTTATTTTCATTAAAAAATGAAATGGGTGATGAGAAGTATGTTGGATCCTAAGATAATCACCATAAAATTTTTTCTGTTCGTTAGTGGATGAGAAACAATGGTTGGAGGATTTACCAATCAGTTCCATGTGCCCAACAAGATAGATGAGTAGCAATTATAATGGCTTTGGAAAACATATAATACACCAAATGATTCTGGGAAAAAAATAAATAAAAATCATTTCTCTACAAATAATACCAAACATTTTTCCATTTTCTATGCAATTAAGTTAATTATAGATGTTTATAATCACTGATAGTGTGTTTGGACCAACATGTAGGGTGACCAAACAATTGTTGCAAGGTCATGCGCTAGCAGGCACACATCCAAGACCCAGTGTGGTTTGACACTCTATGTGATCAGTTAGTATATTTACTGGAGTGATATCTAAGTATGGATAGGGGCATTTTCAGGTACGTTTCCCGGAACATAGGCACGTATAGTATGTGATTGACAGTTCTCGATAGGTTAAGAAACACTATGATTGATCCTTACATGTCATTTATTATGAAATAGTTTCTAAGATGATTCTAAAGAAGAAACATTTTTAGTAATGATTTTCGGTCATAGGCCTTGTGTACCATTATTCATATCATGTATTCCATATTTCAAAATTATCAACTAATATATTCATCTTCTGTACTCTTATATGGGCCAACATTTACACAATCATGATAATTTTTCTACGTTGAATGTTATGGTTGAATTCTTTTTGGGCAGTGAGATGTTCCAAGCATGATTCTTCATTATGTGATGCAATATGATGGTATAGATTAGGACATTATCAATGGGTAGATATTTGATTTTGTACTCCCTAGTCTCACTAGGGTGTAATTTCCCTATACTATATAAGATATACTAAAGTATTAACACCCCTGAAGAACTATATAATTATATTCCAATATTCTATATTTATAGTGTCATTACTCCTCTATAATTGGAGTGTGTCAACAATTCATAGTGCAATAATACTCCATATTTGAGGTTGTTCATAGTGTGGGACCTCTGTGGGAGTTAGGGCTCCTGTAGCTATGGAGTGTAGTAGTGAGGCGTGGACACCTCATCACATATTCTGGAAATGTTGTTTTATATGTTTATAAATAGTCGAAGAATTCAATAGCAACACGATTACTCATCAAATTTGGTTGGTATATGAGATGGATATATAGTTTCTCTCCCATTAAGGATTAATGATAATAAAATATATATTTGTGTATCTAATGGGTTTTATTTACCTCTTAATTTGGGTTGAGATAACTATTGTTGTATACTTATATTTCACCCTTTTGACATTTAGGACATTCTACTGGGTATGTATATACCCAACAATATATTGGTTTTTCCCATTAATGTATTATCTTATCTAGATTTTACATAGAACTATAATGAATTTTTTAGACCATAGTGGTACCTTGGTGAATTAACCATGCATAATGGTCGGTCTTGGAGATACGGAGTAAGACTATTTCATCACTAAATATATCCAGTAATTGTCTGTTTATGATATCATTTCTGATTGGGTGAATTTTTTTCCTTTATAGTTATATTTCACTCTACCATACTCTTATGTAATCTTAATGGTTATTACATGCATGGTTTGCCCAATGTTTTATTATATATTACTATTCATCTACAATGTGTATATTAGTATGTTGGGCGATTACATGAAATTCAATTTGGATGAGGCCTCAAATTTTATATTATAATTTATCAGAAGATGTCTCCACCTGCTTGAATATTAGAGGTGGTAATGGGTCTATGAACACTCAACATTCAACTGGACAGGTGGGCCTTAGTGGGATTATTCTTAACAATTTGTTATCAATGATGTTATCTTATTGTGTTGGTGTTTAATAATTTACAAAAAAAATTATTCTGACATTGAGAAATAGTTTCAATTTGTATCGAGTGGGGATTTTATGCCAGGGAACCTAGTTTTGATATGGTGTCTGATGTATCCATACCCCAAGACTCTAAAAACAATCCTTTAATTGTTCTATATAGATACAATTGTTGCATGAAATAGTGGTACATCAGTCGTATAAGATTGAGTCCTTTGACAATAATTATTAATACACCCTATATATATGTAAATATATAAAGTCTCATCTGATTTTTGAACATGTTTATTGCCACCAATATTCCACCATGATGATATCCAACCAGGTTTCCAATTTAGTATATTGATGAATATATGATGAGTGATGAGGACCTATTACATCTACCTGTCCAAATGGTGTTTTCTCTAGGAAGTCAATAATAAGAAGCCCAAAATATTGAGATGTAGATTGAATAAAATGTTGATTATAAGAATACATATAGGACTACAACAAACTTTTTGTTCTAGTATTATATATCACTAATTTCCCACGATGACCCATATCCTCAATAATTGAATAAATAGGTTGATTTGGTGGTTTGAGTTTTTAGGCTCATTAAAACCCCTATAGATCCAATCGTTGCACTCCAAACCTTTTTATTCTAGCGATCATTTCTCAATCATGGAGTTTGGTTATTCATGCACATAATGAGAGGACTCTCTCATGGTCCAGTTTCTATTAGCTATTTTGTTTGTCCTTTTATACTTCGTGTTGGAACTCAGTTTAGAACCAATAGAATCCCAATCTATAGTAGGGTGATAGGTCAGTATTTGAGTAACCAATGAGGTTAAATAATCATAAATAGCAATCAATAAATATGTTATAAGATGGATTCTTATAGGATATGATGTTTATAAAGTGTCCTTGCAGAGTCATATGATCCATTATATTTTCCCAATTCCTACACACTTTTCATGAGTTCTTGTGTACAATCTCTATAATAATATATTAATATATGAGGTACTAGTAGAAGTTGGAGTCAGCAGTGGCATCATGATTCTATTTCAATAACAACATTTAGTAGGAATTGTATATCATGATCCTATAAGAGGATGAATTCTCATTTTCAAAATTAGATGTGGGGATCTATTGATTTGAGACTGAATAGAGTATCTTAACAGTCTAATGGGTATAGAATGATTTTTTTCTCTGGATATGGTAACATAGTTCCTTATTTATTGACACATCATACATATTGGGACATTAAAATAGTGGATGACTCATATTACATATGTAACCCCATGATAAGGGATCTACTAGACATAGTTATGGTGGACAATGGGGAGTTTGTGCTTGAAGGGACGTGAGATTTATTTTGGAGGTATGATAATTTAAAGGAGGAAAAAGTTAGAGATTCCTAGGAACCCCACCACCTTGTGGTTCAAATATGTCTTAAGGAGATGGTGGTCTGGGAAATGGGTAGTTGAAGGATCTGAATGGATATGACTCCGGTGAAAATGAGATGATATGATGTATGATATATCATCATTTAATGATTTACATAGTACTAATACAATCAAAGGTGTGTTAAGGTATCAAATGATTGACCCCAATTTGAGATATGGATATTTCTATTAGTACATTTACCAAACTATTATGACTAGAGGTTTATACAAGGATAAATTCCTTGATATGTCATGTATTCCTAAGGAGATAGATTTCAGTTAGTAAATATTTCTTTAAATGATACCACTTTTTTCTAACTATTAGAACGTAATAAATCATTTGTGGTATTGAATGGATTTACATAACATATATGTTTTATTCCATATAACCTAATATATAATATTCTCTTTTATGGTCAAGAGAGATCTCATGGATGATTTTGTGGGCTCAGAACAAAGGGGTATATAACACATTTTCGATTAGATATGGAGATTATCCATTGTAATAATAGGATATTATATCATCTAGATTCCATTGGTAGTGGAGGAATATATGGAAATTTTCAATGATAACATTTCAGGACCACCTCCAATTCATGAGATAGATATCGTCAACGAATTTCGCCATGGGACCACATATATACAATTATAGGAATTATATGTGGCCCCCATCACGTTTTTTGAGATGAGGGGGAAGATGGAGGATCATATAGATATGGGATTCATAAGAAAAACTGTGTTCATTATTCCACTCTTGTTTATTCATGAATAATGAGGATATAAAATTACCACATTGTGTTTGGTATCATTATCTAATTAAAGTAATGATAAAGAAAATTAATCCACCCTATCGATGATTTATGATATATTTTATCATTTCTGAGGACTGAGTTTATTCTCTAAAATCGATCATGGTGTTGATACCACCAATTGAGAGTTCATGTGGCTTATATCTCGAATAAGGAATTCCGTTCTTTCTATAGTCTATATTATTTCATCGGTATGCCTTTTGGTGTGGTGAATAACCCTATTGTGTTTTTGTATTTGATGAACTAGATCATCAATCCGTTCAAGGGATGATATGTGGTTTTATTCGGTGATATCATACTCATTTACTCTACGTCATAACAGGAGTGCGAAGATAATTGGAAGATGTTCTTAAGCATGCCCATGGAGAAATGATATTATTGTAAGCATATAAAGTGTTGATTTTGGATCTGTGGGATTCAAAATCTGTGGAATTTCTATAGTGTGACCTATTTACTTGTGGACCAACTAAAAAATGATTCACTGTTAGAATATGAAAACCATAATGGAGTGATAAAATTGTCGAGTATTAATTTCATTGAACTGTAATGATAATGTTTTATGGATGAAATATATGTAGGGGAATCCCCTTTGAATACCCTAGAATAAAAAGGGTGACATTTTATAGAGACTGGGTTGTGTGAGGGATTCTTAAATAACTTGAGGCTAAGCTATACCAGTTGTTATATATTGTGACTACATGAAGAGGATGTATGTATGTAGTGATTTGTGATAAAGGTAGAGAAGGGATTGGCTATATATTGATGAAATGGTAGGAATTTGTTTTTGTATTTATGGGTCAAGGGAGTTGTTAGAGAAAGAGAACAACCACTATAATCATTCCCTATTGATGGTTGTAGTAGAATTCTCTATGATTATGTGATCAAAATACCAATTGGGAAAGTTCATTGCAATTTAATCGTGCCAGTAGAGTCTCCTAGAAATCATCATATGGAGACATCTTAGTCAATGGAAGAAGTGTTAGTCTAATTACCTTTAGTACAATTAATTCATTATAGTCTACACTCTTAAGCATTGTAATGTAGTGGATTATTCACTTAGTAGGATGTCTCAATCATGCCTAGTTGTGAAGGTGTATAATCAATTGGTTTATTTATTGATTACACCGGTGTATAAGAGAGATATAAATTATCTTCTATTGATTTTGATGAATCCCACACTACTATATCTTGTTAGATAAACTCAATTGAGAGAGAATTACAATGAGGTTCATATTGATGAGATGTCCTCATGGGTTTCCCCAGATTGTTTATCTAATGGATTGGAGCATGTCCTAATTTTATGAGGATAGACTATGGTTCTCATCCTGATGTTATTATAGTTCATGTGGGAGTTTTATTCATCACATTATAATTTAAATTTCTTTGTGGTAATGATTTAAAAGGACATTCAGTTGTAGTTTTGATGGGCACGAATAAGATAGAGCATTGTTGAGTTCGTCTCGCAGTGTCTCAAATTTCTATATGTGAAAGGTGATACCTAGGTTCTGATAGGTTACATATTTCCTCTTGAGATCATATAGTGGAATTCAGACAAAAAAATAAATTGAAATTGTTATAGTTTAACCATGTATTATATTATTCATTGAATACCTATTACTTATATTTGACCAATGTTTCATGTTACCATTCATTCATACTATCACGGAGAATAGTATGTGTCACATACATAGCTTATTTTAAATGTATTTTTATTTTACTTTCCATTAATGCTTTGTTTTGGGGGGTTTCCAAAGTTTTTTTGGAGAATAGGTGAGTTTTCATGAATTGGGCCAAACCGTGAGCCCAATTCCAGATTTAAAAATAAAATTTGTTTCTTTTATAACATATTCATTTTTTAATATTTTTCACTCATTCCAACTCATAAATGTCCTCCCCTGATATATTAACACCACAATTAAAATTTGGAGTCTTTGGAAATCCATAACTAAGGTGTATATGGGTTTTTATTTAAGGGATTGGGCCTGCCCGAAAGCCCAATTCCAGTTTTAAAAATAAAATTTGATTTAATAATAACTTATTCATTTTTAAGGATGTTTCGGTGATTCCAAGCCCCATACACGACCCTTGAACCCAGCCTCGCGTCCAATATCCTCCCACCCTCTTTTCATCTCATTTGCATCGCGGTTTAGGTCGAAATATCTGGAGAACTCAAATTTCGGGCAGATTTATAAAGGTAATTTGTTTCCTTCATAACTCCTTCGATTCTTACTCTTTTTCCCCCATTCAAATTCCTAAATGATCTACCTATTCTTGTTCGAACCGAACTTGAAGGTTTGAGTATTTGTGAAATCAGCTACTGGTATTTTGGCGGCCGATTTATACAAGATATTTTAAGTAAGTTGTTCTCCTCCTTTCTTCTTTCAATTTGTTTAGGGTTACATCCAATTTAGTTAGGGTTTCTTCCATTATAATTGCGGTTCCTAATTTACAGGAAGTAGGGTTTAAAATTTATGGTTTTATATTGTGTTTTATGGTCTGAAATTCTGGTTTTAGGTCTGGTTTAGCTTTCTTGAGGTGCGGGGGTGGTGCGTTTGAGTTTTCGCACAAAGGATTCAAGGGTTTCCTTGGTTTTGGTAGGTGATTCCATTGTGTATGAAATCTTTGTGAATTGGCTACTGTTTATATGGTATTTTCATGCTTATTCAATTTTATTATTTCTGAAAAATATAGTTTTAGTGGTGTTTTTATTTAAAATGAATCCTAAAGGCCACTTTCATGTGAAATTGAGGGTTTTTTATAGAAATGTATTATTAGTTTAATTGGGGATACCCTATAAGTAACTAGTTGATTTTATTGAAGTATAATAGGGATAAAAATACTGTTTTTAATGATTGTCCCTTGTGTTTGTTGCTGAAAAATCTGGTTTTAATGGTGTTTGTGAACCACATGAAATTCCAAGAGTTGTGTTGTGTAAAAATGGAGACTTTGCAATGATGTCGTTTCGTGAACTATATAAGGTTGCCCTAAAAATGATTTTGTGTTTTCACTTAAATGTAGTGGGATCTCCTTTATGTTTTGGAAACTTAAATATGTGCACATAGTATGCAAGTGAGGTTTATAAGGTGTTTTGTGTCTGAAACACTACGAGATTTTGAGGAATTGTTTAATGAAAAATCTAAGTGTTTTGTTGCGTGTTTTAAGTGGTATAAAATGTGATAGCTGCTGTATTGGTTGTGATTGACCAGTAATGGTGTTTTATATGAAAATTTATTTATGTTGCATGCTGAAATTGATTGATCACAAAAGGGGAAGCCCGGGTACCTAGGTGGGGCGTATTTGTACTAGTACGGCTAGTGGACCGGATGGGTTTTGTCCCTGTTTCACATAGCATTTGGATAACGACAACTCTAACTAAACTATGTGGATGATTATTTGGGACCACTAGGTTATGGGTGTTCCCTACTAGTGGCTCGTGCATGAGAAAGGATTTTTCTATGGTTACTTTACACCGAGGTACGAGGTACATATGGCCCAAGACAACCTAGTGCCTAGGGGTGTTCCCAATGTTGTTGCTCATTGGATTTGTAGTATCTACCCATGTCTTAGGGTTTGGTTGGAAGTAAATTACAGTATCTAACATTTCTATTTTAATGTGTTAATATTCTGAAAATTTTGGATTGAAAACTATTTTCAATTAGAGGTTTAATTTCTTGAAATTTGAACACTACTTTTCCTTGCGTTTGAAAACTGCTTGCTTTTTCACATTGTATTTCTTACTCATTGGAATCATTGGGTGGTATCCTACTGGGCTTAGGCTCACACCCTACTTACACCCCTTGGGTGTAAGTAGACTTGGTTATGTTTGATTCAGGTAAAGGAAAGGCTAAGGGCGATGGCGGTTCATGGTGTTAGTTCCCATTCTTGGAGCGAAGTTGTGTAGATAGCTTGGGGGCGATGACCCCTAGTCATGTGGAGTCCTTGGGGCTGTCTTGATGCTATAATTATTTTTATTTGGACCACATTTATTATCTTTAAACCAATGTACTCAGTTCTGGTTTTCACTTAAGTCTTGTTTGACTCAAAAATTTCAGATTTATATTATGGATTTTGTTTTTATGTTTTATGCTTTCATAATCAGGTAAATCGTTCCCAAACCTAAATTAATGATACCCGAGCACTTGTTCCAGCCCGTGGGTATAGGGAACGCCCTTCGGGTCATGTCACAGGCTGGGTTTGGTGCCGCTTTTGGCAGTGACCAGATTCGGTTCGTGACAAAATGGTATTAGAGGAGGTTCGCTCAATGGGTCATGTTATTTGGGGAAGAGTCAGCATAGTCTGGAGCTAGGATTTTTGGGACTTGAAATTTCAGTCATGGGTAGTGTGCCTGGCCAGCACACCTCATGAAGGGATTCAAGTCACCATGGTAAGTATGGATTTATCTGAGTCCTTTGGTTTTCTTGGTTTAATGATGACTATGGGAAATGAAAAGAGAGTTGGGAGAATAATCTCAGTGAGCTCGCAGGGCCCGGCAAGCCATGTGGAGCCATGGATATATCCCTAGAATACTCTCTGTGATGGTGAAGTGATTGGAATATGGCTGCCAACCATATGTCCAAGTCACCCACCGAAACTATTTTCCTCTTGCACTGTTTTGTGCTTTAGTTTTGAAATCTTAGCACTTTGGTTTTAAGGTGACTTGGTTTTAAGAAGCGTAACGTTTTTATGAAATGATTTTCAAATAAAGAGGGAATGGTTTGGTTTATGAAATGGCAGAACTGAATTTTCAGAATTGTTTTGAAATGTAAAATGGTGCGCTTACACCTCTTTGAAAGCATGAACTATATTGAATTTGGTTTAGAAAAGCATTTCCTATAGAGTTTTCTAAACAATTAGAGTGTGTTTTAATGGGATGATATGTTTCGAAATTGACGTGAATAACTTGAAAGTTAGTTCTTTTCTAAATAGTTGTGTCCTTATGAAATGTTTTGTAAGATGTGAATTGGGATTTCGATCTCATTGTTAGTAGTTTTGAGAAAAAGGTTGGGCTGGTTGACCATTTTGTTTTTGAAAAGTGGAAGGATGTTTTGTTTTACCCTTTGGTATTTCCATGAGTTACCACATGCATGGAGTTATATGGGATGATGGACGGTTGATGGCATGACTGGATGAGTGCTGGGATGGATATGAGAAGGGTGCCCGGTGTGGCACAAAAACATGCATGTGTGAGGCCCATGGGGTACCATTGGTGGATACACTTACTGCTAAACCGTTTGTTTTAAAAGAATTGGATTTAAACAAAAACATGATTTCTTGATGAATAGTTTGGTATTGTTTGTATTATGGGTTTTTGAAAATGTTGATGCTGTGGGATGTTTTGAGTTCAAGAACCCCTTCTGTTTGAACTGTGTTTTGGGTTTGTGTTTGGTCGGTAAGCTGTGTTGCAGGGACGGTTAGTGGTCTCTTTTGAAATTTTTTTTGGGCTACCTTTACGGTGGTTCCCTTCATGTGTTTGGATCTGGTTTGTGGCATTTTTTTACCAATAGACCAGCTTGGTTGGGTCCTTGGGTTCTCTCATTGGATAAGTTATTCCCCCATTAAGGGTTAATGCACAACTGAAGTGCAACCCGTTTTGTTTCTCCATTGGTAAATCTTCCAGTTGATCAATATAAAGAATATTTTTTCGAACATTTTTTTTATTGAGTCTACACCCATTCAGTTCGCTGACTTTTGGATCCTCTTGTAGTGGGATAGTGCTTGTGGAAGGTTGAAAGGGACCTTAGTTTCTTAAGTTTCCTGATTCATCAAAGGTGGGAGTGTTCTTTCGTTTTTAGTATGGATGAGTGTCTTGATGGTGTCTAAGAGGGCCTCTGGGTTCTTTATAGTTTCTTTGAAGAAAGAGTTATTAATAAACCACCAATTTTGAGATTTTGGTCATGATAGGACATTGTGTCCACTTTCTAGACTTATCTGTTGTTTAGGGACTTTGAATATGGTCCCGTTCCATGTATTGTCTCTATCAATCGCCAGGGTCATGTTCGGTGACGCATTGTGATGTTGTGTGCTCTTTTGACCATAAAGGTGAAGGTAACACAATCCTCTAAGGTTCTATGTTATGTTGGGATTATGTATTCCTTGGGAAAAACATCAAATCCTATATCTTAGAGGAAGGTGTTTATATGTGTCTTTCCCATCTGTTGTTTCTCACCCAAAGAAACAAGGTGCGATGTGTGTGCATCTTCTGATCCCTTGTTTCAGTGAAATGATTGTTTCTGGGCAAAGTGGGTTATGAAGTGTGTTATGTCTTGATGAACCCATCAGGGAATGCAGTGTAGTAGTTTGTGGCACCGAAAGAAGAAGTTCCACATAGGGGTTTCAACAGCCTAACTGCGTGGCCGAAGATGCTTCAATATTTTGAGCTCCAGCCATAGGTCTCGGAGAGAAGCTGGCGCGTAGTCAGGGGAAACACCAGTGTCGTTTAAACACTTGTACAAAGTCCTATACTCAGTGTGAAAGATAGAAAGTGTTTAATCCTATGGTTTCATCATCTTCCTTCTGTTGTTCTCCTTTGGTGGAAATAGGTAGAGGGCCTTGTACCCATGTCATCGCATAATGTCTTTCCCTCCCACGTTGGTTTCCATTGAGTCATTGGAGAATGGTTGGAAATTTGGCTAGAAAGTTTGAGCACACATTTTGTGCATGATTAGTAGTGTCAGTGTGCTAGGAAGCCACGTTCAAATAATGATCAGCATAGTTAGTGCATGGTTTCCCAAACCGTGCGGACTGACACTGCACCCTTTCCAAATCTTAAAAAAAAAATTGGGTCTTTTTGTGTCGGCCCATGCTGGTCAGTTAAGATGGTTAGTTCGTGTGGTGGGAAGACCCAATGTGGGTATCATGTATATTATTTTGTAAATTTCTAATTTATGTATACCCCTTGTACTAGGGAGTCTGTTTGGGCCTCCCCCTATTAGTGTCTTGATTCTGTCTCGGGAAAAAAAAATTTAAGTTGTCTCTTATGGTGGGGAGCCCATTTGTGTCTCTTCATATGAGTAACTCATATTTTTCCTTGGTTTAGTATGGGAAGTAGGTATTATCATTTGGAGATATCAAACTACCTACATCATTCTTTGGTAAAAAAAATTGATATTGGAGAGTGACAAATGGTTTAGTTATAGAAGGGCAAGTGTAACATTGTTCGATGTTGTTGATTATTTGGGTAAATTGATTGAGTATTGTTTAGATTGTGTTTGAGGAGTTTTCATTTGGGATAAAGCCTGAATGTGCTTGATTCTTTCTAGAATGTGGTGTATGTCATGTTTGTGAGAGTATTACTTCCTTCATTTATCACTGGAGGTGTTATGGCCTTTGGGGGAGAAACCTTTTAAGAGAGTACCTCTTGGTTTCTTAGTTGAGTTTGGTTGTTGCTTTGGCCTTAATGTGACATTCCGGGACGGAAAGTTTTTGGTGGGGAGAATTGTCACATACATAGCTTATTTTAAATGTATTTTTATTTTCCATTCCATTAATGCTTTTTTGGGGGGGGGGGTTTCCAAAGTTTTTATGGAGAATAGGTGAGTTTTCATTAATTGGGCCAAACCGTGAGCCCAATTCTAGATTTAAAAATAAAATTTGTTTCTTTTATAACATATTCATTTTTTAATATTTTTCACTCATTCCAACTCCTAAATGTCCTCCCCTGATATATTAACACCACAATTAAAATTTGGAGTCTTTAGAAATCCATAACTAAGGTGTATATGGGTTTTTATTTAAGTGATTGGGCCTGCCCGAAAGCCCAATTCCAGTTTTAAAAATAAAATTTGATTTACTAATAACATATTCATTTTTAAGGATGTTTTGGTGATTCCAAGCCCCAAACACGCCCCTTGAACCCAGTCTCGCGTCCCATATCCTCCCACCCTATTTTCATCTCATTTTCATCGCGGTTTAGGTCGAAATATCTGGAGAACTCAAATTTCGGGCAGATTTATAAAGGAAATTTGTTTCCTTCATAACTCCTTCGATTCTTACTCTTTTTCCCCCATTCAAATTCCTAAATGATCTACCTATTCTTGTTCGAACCGACCTTGAAGGTTTGAGTATTTGTGAAATCAGATACTGGTATTTTGGGGGGATATTTATACAAGATATTTTAAGTAAGTTGTTCTCCTCCTTTCTTCTTTCAATTTGTTTAGGGTTACATCCAATTTAGTTAGGGTTTCTTCCATTATAATTGCGGTTCCTAATGTCCAGGAAGTAGGGTTTAAAATTTAAGGTTCTATATTGTGTTTTATGGTCTGAAATTCTGGTTTTAGGTCTGGTTTAGCTTTCTTGAGGTGCGGAGGTGGTGCGTTTGAGTTTTCGCACAAAGGATTCAAGGGTTTCCTTGGTTTTGGTAGGTGATTCCATTGTGTATGAAATCTTTGTGAATTGGCTACTGTTTATATTGTATTTTCATGCTTATTCAATTTTATTATTTCTGAAAAATATATTTTTAGTGGTGTTTGTATTTAAAATGAATCCTAAAGGCCACTTTCATGTGAAATTGAGGGTTTTTTATAGAAATGTATTATTAGTTTAATTGGGGCTACCATATAAGTAACTAGTTGATTTTATTGAAGTATAATAGGGATTAAAATACTGTTTTTAATGATTGTCACTTGTGTTTGTTGCTGAAAAATATGGTTTTAATGGTGTTTGTGAACCACATGAAATTCTAAGAGTTGTGTTGTGTAAAAATGGAGACTTTGCAATGATGTCGTTTCTTGAACTATATAAGGTTGCCCTAAAAATGATTTTGTGTTTTCACTGAAATGTAGTGGGATCTCCTTTATGTTTTGGAAACTTAAATATGTGCACATAGTATGCAAGTGAGGTTTATAAGGTGTTTTGTGTCTGAAACACTACGAGATTTTGAGGAATAGTTTAATGAAAAATCTATGTGTTTTGTTGCGTGTTTTAAGTGGTATAAAATGTGATAGCTAATGTATTGGTTGTGATTGACCAGTAATGGTGTTTTATATGAAAATTTATTTATGTTTCATGCTGAAATTGATTGAGCACAAAAGGGGAAGCTCGGGTACCTAGGTGGGGAGGATTTGTACTAGTACGGCTAGTGGACCGGATGGGTTTTGTCCCTGTTTCACTTAGCATTTGGATAACGACAACTCTAACTAAACTATGTGGATGATTATTGGGGACCACTAGGTTATGGGTGTGTTCCCTACTAGTGGCTCGTGCACGAGAAATGATTTTTCTATGGTTACTTTACACCGAGGTACGAGGTACATAGGGCCCAAGACAACCTAGTGCCTAGGGGTGTTCCCAATGTTGTTTCTCATTGGATTTGTAGTATCTACCCATGTCTTAGGGTGTGGTTGGAAGTAAATTACAGTATCTAACATTTCTATCTTAATGTGTTAATATTCTGAAAATTTTGGATTGAAAACTATTTTCAATTAGAGGTTTCATTTCTTGAAATTTGAACACTACTTTTCCTTGCGTTTGAAAACTGCTGGCTTTTTCACATTGTATTTCTTACTCTTTGGAATCATTGGGTGGTATCCTACTGGGCTTAAACTCACACCCTACATTCACCCCTTGGGTGTAAGTAGACTTGGTTATGTTTGATTCAGGTAAAGGAAAGGCTAAGGGCGATGGCGGTTCATGGTGTTAGTTCCCATTCTTGGTGCGAAGTTGTGTAGATATCTTGGGGGCGATGAACCCTAGTCATGTGGAGTCCTTGGGGCTGTCTTGATGCTATAATTATTTTTTTGGACCACTTTTATTATCTTTAAACCAATGTACTCAGTTCTGGTATTCACTTAAGTCTTGTTTGACTCAAAAATTTCAGATTTATATTATGGATTTTGTTTTTATGTTTTATGCTTTCATACTCGGGTAAATCGTTCCCAAACCTAAATTAATGATACCCGGGCACTTGTGACAGCCCGTGGGGATAGGGAACGCCCTTCGGGTCATGTCACAGGCTGGGTTTTGTGCCGGTTTTGGCGGTGACCAGATTCGGTTCGTGACAGTATGGTAGAGATCTTGTGAATTTTTTAGGTGTTTATGATTATTTTAATCCATGTCGTTCAACAGAGGTTCATCTACAAAAGTGAGGCTAGATTAATGCTACTATAATATAGCATCCTTCAAGGGTAATATGAGACCAAGATGATGATGATAGAAGATTTTTTCTCCCAAATGGTTGGGAATAATGACAGAACTACAAATGTATTAGAGGAAATACTAAGAAATTTTGATTTTGGACATTATTTGGAGCATGGAGGATCCCATTAAAACAATGTAGATTTATTATAAAAATATAGAACAATATAAAATAAATATGTAATGTATTATGGCAATGTATGAAAGACCTTGTCGGACAGCATTATATAAGACAATTATTGGCTAAACAACTCTTATTGGGACCAATACAGTTTAGGTGATAAAATAAATTGTTCATATGATCTGAAACCATATATATTACAACAAAAAGTTAATTGAAATGAAAAAAAATATTTAAATAAATTCCCCTTTTAGTTTGAGTTGGGAAATGATGGTTTACTAAGAGTCTCCTCATGAGGAGTATTGAAAAGTGTTGGCTAGTGAGGTCATCTATAACTATGGTTCATCGGGTCATTTAAGATAATATATAGGGTCTTCAAGGATTCATACCTCCAATACATACTCACACATTTTGAGATAGTTCCTGATATAAACCATGTATTACAGGTGAGGAGATATGTGCACATCATGAGGAATGTTTATTATTACGGGATCCATAAATCCATGATGATCCTACCATCATAGAGTTATAGGGATTGATCATGGATTGAAAGTTGAGGATCTTATAGAGAAGGAAAATTCAATTGTTTTGTGAGTTATGATGGTATAGGATTGTGTAGGATAGATTAAGTGAGTAGGATAACTAGATGTAGACCTAGTATCCCCACCTTGTTGTTTTGTTTTCTATTTTCAAAATGAAATTCTTTAGTGGAGGCGAGAATTGATGACCCTATTATTATCTTATAACAATATGAAAAATATTAAGGAAAATTTATGAAGTTTGGTAGTAATAAAATGTAGGATTCAAATATAATTTTATCCGAATACTTATTTTATAAAATATTTATAATATATATATCATGTAATCATTATTTTAAATAAATATTGATGTAACACACAAAATAGATTGTGGTATTACAAATTAGAAAAATGTTTTGAATCAAGGGAACATTATTTACAAAAACCATGACCTATAATTTATTTCCATTGGATTTATGGATTATGTTGTTGTTGGGGGGTATGTTAAGCGGAGTTATTAATAAATTAATTAATTTAAAAATTTTATTGCCCCAATACATAATTTCCTTTTTAAATAGTTTTTTATGTAGATTATCTCTCCTTAACTACATGACATTGGGTGATTGTAGATGAACGTAGAATAACATCATTGATATATTGATATTAGAAGTTTATAGTTGATCAAATCGAGGTTGATTTTGTTGTAGTTATGCATCATGACATACCCCTCACTATAGAACACATTAGTTGTCAACAATTGATCGAAAAATGAGGTAGGAGCCGTTAATTTTCTATTTTATCAATTTTAGATAAATGATAGATCCTTGATTAATCATCATCTTTTGATAATGAGATATAATTTTATTTTCATGATCCAAACAGATTATTTAAAAAATAATAATTCCTTTTATTTTCTAATTATCCAATTTCATCCCCCAAATTCCCAGAAAAATGATTGTTGGCCATGAAAACTTGTCCAATAAAATTTTCACCATTATTCTAGTAAATTTCCCCAAAACATTACTCATGTTCATCGACATTGGCCCATTAGGTTGTGTATCTAAATTTTCAAGGTAAGATCAATAATGACTAAACCCTCAAATTCATGGTGGTTTTAGGAATGAAAAAAATTAGTGTTTTATTAGATAATAAATATAGATTGTGGGTGATTCATCATGGATAAATGATCTATGAATGGGGAAAGTGATTATACACAATAAAATATGCTTGAGTGACTTTGAGGGAATCATTAGATTTTGTTTTTCAACTATTAGAAGTGGAGAAATGATTGTCGGAGGTATTACCATTTAGTTTTGATTAGTAAAAATTTTATATTCTTGGTGGTGTGAATAAATAGTTAGAACAACTGACAGATATTATTATTTAATTAATATATTGATAAAAATCCTTATATTAAAGAAAAAACTCAACAAGAAACCACCCGTTAATCAAGATAGTTTTTATGTAAATGTAATGGATCACACTCTATGTGGCCTGAACAACAAACCATGTGACCCCACACATTCAACTAGAAAATTATGTAGCTATAAAATTCCATGCAATCATGTTGTCGAACACATCCTGTACAATGGGAGTCCCCTGGATGGGCGGTCATTGGATCATGGACAGCTGCATGACCAGTTTTTCAAGCACAATAAAGAGGACACAAGTTGATCCCAAGTGGTTGACACACAACCTTTCATATTATACTATGTCTTGTATGATGATATTTATTTTATTCTATGTCTATATGATAACAAATAACATAAATGATGTAGGGTCCCATTCCATGTTGACCCCCATATATATCAAGTATTACCTTCTTCGACTTCTTCCACTCGTATCTCTTTAATTTGTACTCAGATTCAGGGATTCAAGTAGGCTATCCTGGGTAGTCTTCTACATAAAACAAGCTGATATAATTTTTAATGGAATGTGATATATGATGCATGTTTTCAAAGCATGAATATTATTTAGGTGATGCTCAATAATAGTAGAGATCCCAAAATGATCGCATGTTATAAGTTGGGGTCAATAATCCTGTTTCACACAAGGTTGCAGGTCTCAATACTATCAATGTGACTTCAGGGTGAGTACTCTAAATATTAAACATATAAATGGTTCCTAATATTCTATATAAATATGATGGAGCTACTCCCCTTGGTTTAGGTTCGGTATCTACAAATTGTTTCTCCCAAAAATTTGATCGTTGACGTGGCACATTCCCTCCATGGGAGTTGGGGTGCCCTCCGATATATAAAATAGTTACAAGTTGCAGTCCCCTCCACACATATTTTGATGAGGATTAAGTTGATGTTTTACATCAATGATAAAATTTTGATATGTAGTATTACAAATAATATTTGGTATTTTTGTGAGATGGAGGTCACATTTTTAACATCTGGGATTATCTATGAACATATATTTGTGTATCAATTGATTTTTCACTATTTATTTGGGGTGAACTGATTATCATTGTATATTTTTAATACTCCATATCATTTTTGGGTTGTCCTACTGGGTATTTATATACTCACTCTTATGTTTAATTTTCCCCCATGTGTAATGCCTTATAAAAAACATGGATAGATCATCAGTGAATTTGGTCTAGCAAAGAGATACGTTGGGAATTTACTATTTATGGGTTTTCCTTTCAAAGAAAATGTTTACAATATTATTTCTTACCACCATGAATAGAAATAGAAGATGAAAAACATAGTCATAACTGAGGGACATGTGAGACTATTTCTTTTTTCTTACTTAATATGTGAAATTAATCCTCTCAATGTCAATGGAAATTAATCCATCTGTAATACTTTTAATCCCATGTATTGAGATTAATATTGATGTTCTTCCATTAATGAAGAAGGAGGCATAATCCGTTTTTCTATCAATAGCTTCACCTAAAATTTAATGGTAGTATATAAAGCCCTTATATTTGGAAACAAGTGAAATGTATTATAGTAATTACATTATATCGATTCAGATCCTGATTTATATTCCCAAATCCCTATTATATTCATGTAGAGGAAATATTATATTTTTATTTAATTAAATGAAATGATTTTAAAAATGTATAAAAATGAGTCCTAGTTATTTTATTCATAAAATATATAATGATGTGTAATACATATGGGTGATTAAAAATGGGTAGGGTTGTCAACATGATGCAGAAGTTGAATATAACTATGAGAATTTGTTTACTTTTAACGTCCCCTTCTACTGATCTATCACTATCAAGGAGAAGTTGTAAAATTTCTCCATTACCTGGAATGGTTTTCACTATTTGGGATGCTTATTTTATGTTTCTTTTTTTTAATTGGACAACATTTTTATCAGTATTAGGTCTCTTGAGTTTTAATATATGTAAATTTAGTTGTTCAATCATTGATAAAATATTACTATAAACTTTTCTTTTTAGTATTAATATTATTTACAAATATTTTTCAAAACAAATTTAAAAAGATTCAATGAAGATAATACATTTGGATATGTAATAAAATTAATAATTAAAATAAATAAAATTTGATGAAACTATTAAGAACAAAAAATTAATTTACAAAAGAAATACATTTTTTCTAAAATAATTATAAATAATATATGTAGGTATTTTGATTTAATATGCCTTATCCCTAACCTTGTCTGATTCACATGTAAGAGGCCCGACACACTTACTTTTTAATTTTAATTTTTTATTTTTGGAAACTAATAATATTATTATTTTATATGGTTGACTTTATATATAATGAAAAATTAAAAATAAAAATATTAAAAACAATACTTATTATTTATTAAAAAAATATAATGTATAAATATAAATAAAATGTATAATATATCATATAAATACATGAAAAATAAAAAACATACATTAAATTAGTGAACTGTTGACCCATTCAATTTCTTGTTATATATACGTTGTTAAAAATTGAATATTTATATTTATAAAACATAGATATCTTAATAATACGCCAAATCAATGAACAATAATGTTGTAGGTGTGTATGAATAGTGATTCACCAAATCTAGTTTCTCTTTCAGAAAATCATTGATGCGCCTCCATCAAAATTGACCAAGAAATGAGACATGACCTTATAGTCCCCCACACCAATCAGTATACATATCACATTGGATAAAGGGGAGACATATTTTTATTATTATGGATGAGAATCAAAAACCAACCAACATATATGAAAGGAAATACTCCTCTAATGGTGGAATAAATTCAGTTTTTTATGGGGTATAATGATGTGAAAATTATATATGGCTAGAACACTTTTAATAATAAAAAATTATTTTTTGGAAATTAATTGATACAAATATAAGGAATTTATTTAAGAATATTCGAATTATTTCTAAACAATGACTTGATATCAATATGGCATCTTCATGATTATTATAAATTTTAATCAACACAATTAACAACATATATAATGACATTTAAGGAGATTTTTAGGGTACCCTACCAAAAATTGGTGGCAATTTATAACTCTATCATCATATATCCATGTTCTAGGATTCAAGTGAAAAAATTAGTACTATTTATAATTTCTATCATTTTATCAACAGTCTAACAGAATTGAATGGGGTTGGGCCGAGAGAGTAAAAAACCAACATCAATGTTAAATATATTACCATGTTATATAGATAAAAATAGAGATTTATTTCAAATCAGAGCTATGTTTTTTTAGTAAAATGAATAAATTTTTATTATATGAATGTGTTAATTAAATAAATATGTAATTTAATTTTTTAAAAAGAAACAAAATTCATTTTTTTACAAAAATCAATGATGTTGATCACTATTGTAATTAATGTTATACATTCTATGTGGTTTTGTCTAAAGAATTATCCAAATTCATCCTTCTAAATACATATTCATTTTTTAAATCTAAAAATTTCAAGAATAACCAATTTAAAATAATTAGTTTTTTAAAATATAGTGTTTTCCATAACTCAAAACACTCATAATACATGAAAAATGATGATCCATGGATATCCACATCATATTACGATCAATAATTTGTTTATAATTTTTTCGGACATTTATTTTGTTGAATTACATTTCTAGTAAAAGTTCATTGTTGGTTAAGGGGTGAAATTATTTTTTCCTAGATTTTGGATATTACTAGGTGTATCATTGTTTTGTAGTTTCTATGGTGGGGCAAAACAATAGATAATTTTGATAGAGTTTCTTGTTCAATTATTATGACAACATTTCTTCAAGATAGGAGGTGTGATGGAAAATATTACGTTGAATAAATATAGGAATATCATACCTCAAGATAAATAAAACATATTTTTTATGAAGAAATATGAAGATACCATCATGGTGCATTGAATGTCTCTCCAAACAAATAGTAAAATTCATCCTTTGTTGACCATTCATTCTGATTGCCATGGTAAATTAATCTCAATCAATATGGCACCTTTGATTGCTTCCATTTAATTTATCTCTACCAATAGAGGAATCAGTGATTTCTTTACAAAACATTTATTAACATGAATTGATTTATATGATGATGACTGATGATCACATCTTTGAATATTAGATTATTTCATCGACATGACTAATGTGCAGCACATATTTATCATTGAGGACCTTCAATGGGTTATGCAGGGAACTTTCAACAATATGTTGAGTTTATCCGTAGAGACACTAATAATTATGTGTTTTGTCATTTATCTATATTGTAATCCTATTTCAATATATTAATATTCAGAATTCAAAGAAAGATATTTGACACTATACAATGACCCTATCATTATATTTTTATAGTATTTAATTAATTGATCTTATATTGAAGGGATAACTAAATACTAAGGAAAACATTGTCTTCCCTACAAGACATTGAAGGTCATATCTTCTCAGACAACCAAGAACATAAATTTTGTAACTGTATCCCAAGGAAATGTTTTGAGATTTATTTGTCTAAGGGGTTTTCATTCAGATTTTTCATAACCATGTTGTTTTAGAGATATAGGGTGTAGATTAGATTCAGTGAATCAAAATTGGAGAAGATTTTGGAAACGAATTAGGTTGATTTTTGACCAAATAAAAATAAATATGTAATGTATATCAATGGTTTCTAATAATTGGGATATGAATACGACTAGATGATTTTAGGAATAAAATCATATTTATATTTTTCTTTTAATGATATAACTACATTCCATTCTATTGGGTCAACATTTGTATGATATACATTGGTTATAAAAACCATGATTTTTATTACAATTGTAATCATGATTTATTACATAATATATTCACATGAAAAAACATAGAATATTGGGAGGTATATTTTATTTGGTGATTTGTATCATTACATAATTATTGAAAATAAGAAACACAAGAACATTATTGATATCATCCTTTACACGTACACTACATTCCATTATACACATAATTACGTGGGATTACCTGAGGACATGCCTAAAAAGGTGAGGGAAATAAATCGCAGTAAGGGTGTAAACAAGGCATAACATGTAGAATAGAATAAAAGTTAAGTAATGTTCTTATCAATGGACCTTAAAAGAAACCTGGTCACAAAGGAATCATATAACCTGATTATCATGACATGTAAAGGTGGGGACAACATTTAACATGGTATTAGCATGAGCCAAGGATAACTGCACATGGACCATGGGTAAGCCTTAATTTCACATGAATTATCTTGAGTAATACCTCTTTCAAATTAACAAATCATGATACTAATAATTTAACCTATGAATTATAGAGCTATTAGGGAACACCCTTCATAATCATTACATTTCATGCATAGTTGTTCTTGATAGATCATACAACATATAATAATTCAGAATATTCATTTATTAAAAGATAAAATAATGTGGAATACATACATGAAACTCAAAAATAATTAAGTAAATGTTCATAAAGGTGAATACCCATGATAGAGAAATGGACATGTTATTCACAATACAATGACTTTGGCTTAGAAAATCACGGTGATATTTCGGCAGCCAAATGACATGACATAATAATTTATAAAAATGGTTTATGAGACATAATGGGGTATATCATCATATTTAAATGAAATTTATAGTAATCGGGGTCATATAGATACATGTCGCAACATATGTAATGAAATTTAGATGAAAATATAAAATAAATGCTTGAGTGTAAATGAGGAGAGAGAAATTCCTTATAGAATTTTGGTAGGGTAACAGTTGTAATGGATGGAATTAATGAAAGATAATGTGGTCTCTCATCATTAAAACATAAGAATTTATGTATATTGGAGTTGTGAAATTGTACCCCAAAATTTGTTATAGAAAATAAAAGGGAATAAAAATAGATATAATATTGGACAATATATATAAGGGTTGAAATCCCTTACAACGAAGTGTTATCTCGAAGGCTTGGGAGGGGCTCGATAGAAGATTATTAGGAGTTTGGGGAACCTTAGGAGCATTTTAGGGAGTGGAGTGAAGATTAGAGACATGATCCAAGGATTTGTACTAATGTGAAGTGAGTTCTTTGGATGGTTAATATTAGAATAGAGAGGGAATTGTTTATTATTTATGTTTTTCCCACCACACATTAAAATAATCAATAAAACAAACCGAACCATGGTTTTTAATCATTAATATTACAAATTGGATTGTAAAAAATTATTTTAGTAGGAAACTGGGGGGATATCAATAAATATTAAGCTGGATTATGTGGAGGCGAGTAACACTCTCAAGGAAATAAATTTAAATGGGTATAATGTTTTATAAGTCTTGGTGGGTCCACTATGGATCCATAAAATTAAACAATAAAATCTAAAATCCCAATATTTTAATAATAATTAATGTCATGTCTGAAAATTTAATTTATAATAATTCATTACATCACCATCTGGTTGTTATTATGTCATAAAACACATTAGATGATTAAACAGTATTTAATTTTTACCCAAAAATTAGACTATCACTCAAAATTATAATAATTTCATTGTTTGATGTTTTTGACATCCTGATTCATAATATAGTATTAATTTTATATGAATTATTTTTTAAATATAGGAATTTTCATTAATAATAAAAAACAACATTTATTGAAAATTCATTGGTTTTGACATAAACGTATTTTAAAACGTTAATAAAATTTACAATTGTATTCATAAAAATTATACGATTATTTAAATTTCATAATTAATAATTTAATAATATTATTAAAAAATTATTTAATTCAAAAATTCATTAATTAATCATAATTGATTTATTAATAGAATATTATCAAAAAATACTATTTTTTATTAAAAAGATATTTACAGGGTAATAATAATAAAATGAATGTAATTTATATATATAAAAATAACATAAATTATCATTGTGCTATGTTATTGTTACATAACCAATTATTACACCAAAATAAGACCTAAGGGTAATGTTTGTGATGGTGATAGACTTTTCGGGTGGCTTATATAACATCGCATGGGTGGTAATCTCTATCAACATCCAATTATTTAATAGATAGTTCTGTTCAAGCTTATCATGCATAATCTCAGCCTCGGCTTGGTCAAGAGTGAATCCTAGTTATGTTACCTCCTTTCGGATCTCCAAAAAATGGTATTTTAAAGAAGAAATTCTATGGATGAGGCCATATATTCTTTTTTTTGAGTAAATTGTATTTTTTGAAGCTCTATCTTTATTCTGATCATGTGGTCACTGTTCAATGACTATATTACCAATAGTGATAAATCCTAATGGTATATTATAATAAAAAAAATAAAACCAAATAGGATCATCTGTTATATAACCATTTTACATAATTTGACATTTAATTACATTAAGGTGAATTTTCATTAATGAATTTTTGGGTTATTACATTGCTGAACAAAAGTTCATCTTTATAATATCGAGGAAATAGATGAGTGTCTACTTGTACATCTTGTAGATACATTGATAGATTGAGTGTATCTAGATTAAAAATCCAAATAGGAACTATGGCTAGTTTTCATCAAGATTTCATATTTTTGGGTAAAGGATCTACATTTTCTTATAAGAAAATATTCCATGGAAGGTTTTTTTGGAGATTAAATTATTCTAAAAGATTTATCATGTTGTTATGTATATATATATATGTCATTTTTTTGACTACATCATCAAACCCCGTTTAATTTCACACTTACTTGTGATGGTAATGTTTTCACCAATTTATATTCTGATCATCCAAAATGATCGACTCCAAGTGATGTTTTTTACTTCTATGGAGGCATATTACTTCTCTTTTTAACATTATCAATGAGATTTACCAGAGGGTTCAATTATATATATATAACTATCTTGGAAAAAGAAGCATATTTTGGCCTTCTGATGTTTCCCCACCCACTTTTTCCATGGATCGTATTGCCTCAATTCACATCTACCCAATTTGGAATGGAAAGATCATGTTCATAATAACAGTCATAATCAGATAATGGATCCACCAAATAAATGAAATTCCTTTATAGAAGATAAATAATTTTTATTATGATTACTATGTTTGATGTTGATGTTCCCATTATACTATTATGCTGGGTAGCTCCAATTGTATAATTATGATGGGTAATACATGTTATCTTGGAATTGTGTGTAAGACTCGAAGAGGGTCCCAAAGAATGTCATATTTTCTATAAATTCATAATTTTGTTTTTTATTCTCTTTCTTCCTTCCATGTTATTAATTTGAGGATTTTTAATTAGAGGATTTAGTTGTTTATGTAGTCATATGTTCCATATTAGAATATAATGGGTGCACAATTTGTTGTTAAATAGTGATCAGAGGATAGCTTGAGTCTATCTAATCTTTTTCATCTCCTCCAATTCACAAAATTTTGAGCACCTTTTCTAGTAACATTTAATCGGTCACCCTATCCTTCTATAGAAGCATAATAAAAAATACTAAATAAGATGGTGGTTTTAAAAATTTCACCTATATAGAATAAACTATAATTTTTATGTTATCATTGAAAATGAAATTGAATTGATTGTTGTGGACCAGTTTTTATTGAAAGGGGAAATAATTTGGGTGATGCTCAAGGATGAACTAATTTAGTCATTTATTCTATGATAGATTTATCAGGTTATTTCCTAATGCATTAATAAGTAGACAATAACCTATTAATCATGGAATGGACATAGGTTCATTTTATGGTCTTTAAATTATAACCATTTAAGCTCCCTTCTTTAATAATAATATTGTTATTTTTTCTACTTTTTTCAGACTGAATGTTGTGCTACATAGAAAGGTGGTGTCTTCAGGGATAGAGATAGTGTGGGTACCAATATTAGTGTGATGACTCTAGTTAATCCTTTTTGGTCTTATTTCTATGAAATGATGATATTTTTTTTTGATTTTGGAATTTTCAACAAGATTGAGTCATCCATTCTTTTTCCAACATCAATAAAGTCTTATAACCCCCCACCACCCAATGTATTTGAAGATAATGAGTAGTGTACGCAACTCTTATATGCAATTTTCTATTCAAAGACACAAAAATTCATCATGTGGAAAATAAAAATATTTGTAGTAATTTGGACACATCCTATAATGAATGAATTCTAATACACTCATTATCTAAATGTTTTCAATTAGGCAGGTTGAGGGATAGTTTCTTCCATCGTGTTTATGTTATATGGTAATTAAATTTCAATAAAATATATTCTGATCCATGGATGAACCCTATATGTAATTTAGTGTTCCATAAAAATGATATTACTAGTAGGTTTCCAAAAAACACTTGATTTTTGGGGATTATTGTCGCAAAAATTTACATATCATGAATCCACAAAAAGATAAATAATATTATAGATGAGAATTTGAATATATATAATCATTGAATGTTGGAAGAAAAGTATTTTCAAAATTAGTCATGGGACGAGTCCCTCATAACCATTCATGGTATGATTTTCATTCCAACTATACTGGAGAATGTTGTCCCACCTTAGATTTTAGTTATTATACCAATGATTGTATATTATTAACAGTGACTAGGATGTAGTAAAACTAAGAATAGGATATATGAAGAAGAAAAACAAGTTGTACTATATGTTTTGGCCCTATCTGCACTTGTAACGAATCTATCTATTCGTAACTTGACTGGAATTAGTCTAGTTGTTTAAAAAATGGAGGGAAATCTACATTTTCTACTGTAACTATTTTAAAATAGACATTTATACATACATCTACATTGAGGGTAAATTCTAAATATACCTTCAATAGTATGTTGAGAACATCTCATATAGGGATATCGATTATATGTGTAAAATGATATATTTATTAAAGGACATTTCTAGAAGGAATATTAATATATAGTTAATTGAAATTATGCCATTTAAGTATTTTCATTTTCTAGTCATTCTAATATAGTTGTTCCCTGAGTATGTTTGTTTCAAGAACCTTGGATAGGATGTGGGATTATACAATAGCATTACCATTTTAGTCGGATGATGCTCATTGAGGAGTTGTATAGAACATAAAAGATTTACCAATTTATGGGAAATCATGTGATTTTTATTATAAACACAATATTTGGTCATTATAGTATGGTTTGAATTTAAAATATGGATATCAACCTATTGTTCTCTTACATTGGATTCATGTTCAAAATCATTATCATAACTATTTTTAATTACCTATACTAATGCGAACCACATCATAATAATTTCAACATATTATTAATTATAGGCGGACTAGTTGATCCTTGAGCGTCCACTGGATGATATGTGATTATTGTGAACTGTTGTACTCTTGACAGTTCATTATTGTTTGTGACTCTATTGGGTAATAATCCATTCCTCCAGGACCCCCTTCAAATACTTATAATGATGGTTGATCAAAATAGAACCTCCATATTATTTTATTTTACAAATCCCTAATGAAGAAACTACATCACATGTTGGGATGAAAGGGGAACATAAAGATTGAGAAACTCCTCTAAACTGATTAATAAATGAAATTTACCACTGTTGATGAAAAAATTCAACCATCCATGCAGGTTGTTGGAGCTCATATACAATATTTATAGTGATTAGGTCCTAGTTTATCATCTACAAGGGTTGTGATAAAAATTCCTCCAGCATATGGGATATGATTTCCCTTGTACTTCCACAAAGATAGATTTTATACACTCTATTATGAATTTAAAATGATTTTCACTAACATGGGATATAGAGATTATATTATTGGTACAAAATCCATCTACATTTTATGATATTTATCCTATATTATGATAAAATTACATCAAGTGTAGTTCTATTTAAATACAATCATATTCTTGATACAAGAGACATGTGATATATTTCTATCATATATCCCAAAATTATTGAGAGGGTATGACTTCATCCATCAAGACTGGCCATATAGACATGATATTTAACATTGTGCTCCATTGGAGGTTTGGGGGCTGATTTAAAAAATATATATTTGGGCTCGGTGTGTCTCTCATGTGGTGTTATTATCATGGACCTTCAATGGACATGTAAACGGGTTTGCATCTAGTCATACGGTTCATGTAAGGTTACCCCTCACCAATTTAAATGGGATTATCTTAAATTAAATTTTTTTAGGACTTTATGATTTTAGGGTAAGGATATGATATTTCATGATATTACCATTAGTTGTAATTTTTTATCAAGGAGCCTTGTAAAATTCAATGAATAGTTTTTTAACAGTCCTATCATAATAATAATGGATGTGGCATTGATGATTCTCTATTATAGTAATTTTATTACATCAAAACATTCACTTTGAAGGGATCCTTATTATTTCCCCAACATTGGGTGTTTTCAACAAGGGGGTATTTAATATGATTTTAATGTGAATCCCTTAAATTACATTGATTTTATTTTATTATTCATGGAAATTTATACCTTATTTATTTATGTAATGAAGTAAAATCCATATATTTAGGTTACTATTTTTGACACATTAATCCATTATTGCCTCAGGGATTTTGTTTGGGTAGAAGATAATGTCTAGTGAATAACTATCGTTACTTCATTATCTAAATATCTCTTCAAGGGATATATGTCTTCGTCTTAATTTTCAAGAGGTTCAACAACCATAGTTGACCAATATGGATGCCTACACTTTTCTTCATCATAACAAATTGGTGTATTAAGGAGTTCATCTATAGTATAAAAGGACAGATGATCCAATGGTAGTTAAGAGAGTAACCTAGTCCTTGATAATTCTTTAGTTTGATAATGAATATATATTATCAATGATGTATTATTGGACAGAAATAAAATCAGTTTCCAATGAACGTCATGATTGTTGGGCTTTCTAAGATTTAATTTTTTAATGGTTAGACCCTCCTAGTGAAATGTAATTTCATATGATGGAGGACCTTTACTGTGAATGACATTATGGGGATTTGTAACATCATGTATTTAAGTTTGACTAAAATGAGAAGGTCTATTGTGTATACTCTTTGGAGGACATTCAATGAAGACAGTTTCAAGGGGGGGACTATCTTACTATTTGATATTCTATATATGTGGATTCATTTTAAGTAACTCATCAAGGGATGAAATCTCATGATTAGTCATATTCATAACATGAAGTATTTATTAATGGTAAGATGTTAAGTAAGGACATCGATAATTTATAAAACATGGTTGTATGGTGGAACTTCTAAATCATGACTACTGACTCTGACATTTCATAAAAGAGTACTAGGATATTAGGTTATCATAGATAGATGTAAAAATTAATCAAGAACAAAATCATTCAATAGGTAAGGTCTTGGAACAACTCTTTTATTTCTATCACATTTTATGGCAGTTTTTTAGATTCATCCATACTAGTGATAAGTTCCACTAGCTTATGGTTAATGATTTCATGTAAGGACGATTTTTTATTAGATCCTATTTCAATATCTAAATATTTTTACATTTCTCTAAAATTTTGATATGGATTAGTGAATGGCTTGGAATTCGCACCAGAGTATACTGATATCCTTCAAATAGAAATGGTATATAGGTCCATTCTGATTTTCTCTTTACCAATGTACTTTCACAATGAACCTCCTTGATGGGAGAAGGAATTTTCAATTTATTTTAGTGAAAATAATATCATGTTTATTGGACACTTAAAATTAATTGGTTGGTTTGTGTGTCTAACTTCAATTAACCTCCTATGTAATAATTATTTCATTTGAAACCTGTTGAATGTTGACAATGGTGAGGTACTATTTCATATACCCTGATCATTATAATTGGGGGCCAATATTATGTACATGATCGTGTGTGGCATGTGCTAGACTTTTAAGGGTGGAACTATCATCCCGATGAATGTTTGTTGTAGACAAGTGCATTTAGTATCATGATTACGAATTATCCCTCAACAGGGAACTTATTGATCTCAAGGTGAGTCCATCATGGACCTCTTAACAATCCTCTATATTATAATAGAGTTTCTCGTTGATTATTATTGTAATAAGATCCAAAAAGATTTTACATGTTGGATAGTTTTATTGTATTTTTTTCCACCATCCATCATTTGATAGATGATTTGCGGGCATTCAATAGCTAAAAGGCTTTACAAAATTTCTCTAGGGTTGTGATGGTACCATTGAGATGGTATTCCCAGACCACTGTATTTAAAAAGAGGAATTGAAGACATTTGGATAGTGATTAAATCAACTAATTTTATGGAAATCACTCTTTTTGTAGTAGCATATGTGTATAATGACCACAAATAGAAAGACTCTACTAGATATAAGTGGATCATTCCAATAGTCCCTAGATGCATCGGAAACTCACAAACAATAAAACCCATATAAAGAAGTATCTAAAAAACAAGTCTCCTTTATATTTAATTATTTGGGATCCATGTTTCTTATTAATTAATATTTTTCATGAAATGGTAATTATATGAGGGATACAATGCCATTTTTCTAAGGACCCATGTCGGTTGAACAATTTTTTCTAATGGGTTTCATGTCCACATTCATTTCAAATTAATGTGGACCTCCATTCCAATGAAATATAATCAATTTTTTAATAATGACATCATTTAAAATGTGTTGTCCAATAGGATTTGAGGTGAGGCTCAATAAACATTTTCTTGGAATAATTGTATCCCAAATATGGAACATGTTTTCATTATTTTCTCAACAAATAATTATCATTTATTAAATTTAGAGTCATCTTTATATATGTTAAGTTCCTCATTTATGTATTAATATAATATATATATATATATATATCATATCTTCTCCATCGATGATACCCATTGCTAAACAACTCAGATATTCTTATGAAAATAATATTCATTATTCTAGTTTTAATTCACATAGTGTGGCACTCTAGAATTTAAATTCTTTCAAGACGACTGACATCGTGTTGATGTCATGATCAGTACTATGAGATTGGCATCCCATGGATCCATATGATCGTAATCAGAACACATGTACTATGATTCTACAAAAAATTAACCTCACATGTTTTATTGAAAAATACCATACTATGTAGTTTTACATCATGTGGCGTGGACAACTAAGTGAATGGTTCAAACTCATTCAATGGGTATGGATGGATTCAATGTATCCCAATAGATCGTTATGGGATGTTTTTCCTATGTGGAATGTGAAATTCCTGAGAATATATCATACAAATGATTATAGTGAATTTTTTGTGATTGTTTTTGATCATTGGGATGCATCTTAAAAATCCCATTTTGATGGGAATCTAAGGCCACATAGTTTAGAAGGTCATGGATTACACCTTTGTAAAAGTCCCATTGAAAATTTAGCTCATTTGAAATATGTAACATTGATAGAATGTTGATTGTTTTTTGGGGAATACACTGAATATGATTCCCATACTAGATGGCTAGATAATGATCCAAAATGGGAATATCCGCATGATATGTGCCTTTGATCAATATGTGGTCATGACTATTACTTACCAATAAGCCCACATGATTCATGCATTTGGTTAGAAATAAATTTAAGTGGATAATCCTTCAGGAAACATGATATCATTCATATAATGGTAGAAGGTGATGGGGATGTTGGAGATAGAATGGATATTAATGTTCACATTTCATTTATTGATTTCTTTACACAAGTTGGGACTTACTTACCTATGTGGATATAGAACACATGTATTTCTAGGGGATAAATCTAATAGGGATAAAAAACCTATTTGAAAAATATAGAATTATCTATCACTATCACTCATCAAATGTAAATTAAATTTTTACTTATGAATATCTGAAATAAAGAGGTCCCTAAAATCTCCACCCAGGTTGGTGTCCATTTTGTTGAGGTTATACACAACATTGGTCATACCAAAGACCATAACCATTAGTTAGGATATTTATGAGTCAATGTTTATCAGGGGAATTCCCAATCGAATGAGATATGAGGCTTATGTGTCTTTTTCCATGATCATTAAAATCTAAGAGCATTTGTGGATGATATTCTTGATTGGATTACAAAGGGGACAATATTTTTCCTAGTTCTTAATTAGAGAAGTAGTTAGAAAAGGTTACATAAATAGATAATAGAGGGGATAATGTGATTCCAATCTCTACATGTAAAGATACTATGAACGAATGAATCCATCCTAAGAAATATTTTCTATTCGGGGTGGTGGTTTTAATTGATTCCCCCTATGTATGGTTTGCATAAATTTTTTCAGAAAAAGAATTTCTCTAGGTAGTTGACAATTGTAAAATTTATTTTTTTTCAATGTAGATAGATTCATATGACATATTATACTTCATGATATTTATTAAATGAATACCTAGTTAAATCAATTTCATGTTATGTTTCTATATTTTTTCAATCTCTTTATCCCCTTGTCTTCCATTCTTTTTTAACAGTACATCCATCCATGTGTTGGGTTTGTGTTGGGGTTCATATGTGAATTTGAACATGATTTTTCTAGAATAATTAATACCACCACTACTGAATGATTTTGGTTTTTTGATGGCACTACGATAATATATCATCTTGAAAATGATTTCGAATTTATGGGTGGTGGTGGGGGGTGTAATTCACTCCTCACCATGAAAAATATATTTCATTAGTATGCTTCATGTTTATCACTTATCACATCAAAAACCAATTCTTTCTTTTAGATGTATGGAGGTCCTAGATTTCCCAAAAAATTATATTCCATTAAAGGGGATTAAATTTCACACCTTTCCACCTAAATGGTTTTTTTGGGTGAAGATAAATATGTAAGATCTCTATAGAATAACCATTCATATGTTTTATGTGTATCAGAGACTCTAATTGAAATAATTCTATATGAATGGTATTTAATATTTGTAGATTTTCATCATTAAAAATTTCAAAATTTATTAAATAGATAAATTTATTTGTTTCAACACCTTTAATTTTCATTAAATAATTTCAATCTTTTATAAGAAAAATCTTGAACCAATACACTCCCAATATATTCAATCATAAATGTTTTCACACATTAAACCAATATGTTTTAATATAAACCATATCCATGATTGTATCACTACTATTTAAGGGGCCTCGTAAATGGTCGGGTTAAAATTCATTAAGATTCTTGGGTCATGCTTTTCATAAATAAAGATGGTGTGGGTATGGGATTTTGGGATATAAGGAACTTTTAGGATTATATTCCAACCATGAAGGTTTAACAGCTTATCATGTCCTCATAAACTATGTATAATATTGTCCTATATGCTAAATATTTTCTTCACATGGACATATTTGGAGATATTTTAAGACTATGACTAATTTTTTTATAACAAATCATTTAGTTTATTATAATGATAAAAATTATTTTTTTTATTATAGAAATTGAAATGTGTAAATTTTTAAGTATTTTTATGGATCCATGGTAGTTTTATTATGGGGTTCTATATAAGCATCCCATATTATTTCTATATTAGATGAAATGGTGACAATACCTAAATTTAATGATGGTGGGAATGGATAATGAATATATAAATAGTATTCATAGAGTAATGACAATTATATGATTGTTATTAGGTAAATTCCTTATGTGAGGCACTTGGTACACGAATAGTTATGCTTGAGTAAAGAGTTTTCTTGTGTAAACACTATAAATTATGGATATACGATAGCTAGGTGACTGCCAAACCCAATTGATAGTAATTGTTGGATAATCCTTTTTCACCTCTAAATCCACCCAAGGCCATGTACATTTGGTGACATGTTTGTTTAGGGATCCCCCTTCCTTGGAATTCATATTTTCAACCATGAGGCTGAATATCAGATGTTATGAACCCTTCATATTAACATAAAAGTCTTCCTCACATGCTTTAATTCATTTCCCCTGTGTTGGTGAAGTTTGAAATGCAACGAATATAGAAACAAATTACATGATTTAAATTTTTTCTGTTTTTACAATGTATTTGATGATGTGGTCATCATCTCTATCTGTGGAGGGTTTGGGTTCTCTATGTAGAGTGTCTAGAATTATTTTTCTTGGAGAAAAAACTTGGTACTTAATCATATATCATGGCCATGATTCATCAACTTTTAACTTGACTTTCTTTGGTTGACTTTATGGATGTATAACAAAATATATCACGAAAGTCCCGAAGAAATGTTTGAAATGTACAACTAGAACTATCATCAAACAGGTGCAAAAAAATTATTTTGGAAGCATCTTGATCTTGTGGAATATCATCATGGGTCGGAGAAACCACTAATAAATTTTCTGCTCAAATTAAGCTTCATAAAAAAAAATTTAAGTATAAAAGGTTCCACATTTTGATGAATATTAATAACTTATTATATTAATTGTAATTGAAATTAAGATATATTGGAGCTCTATCATTCTAGATCTGGACTATCTAACCATATTAAATGTTACCCATTCACTGGATATTTGTATCAATTTATTTGGATTGATTTATTTTAGGATTCACTCCCATATCCTGAAATTTTATACATTACCCTTCAACATTATCAAAATATATGTTGAATAAGGATGCACATTTTTTAAAAACTCTTGGTCTTTCTAGTGTTTTTTAAGTATCATTGGGGGAGTTTACAATGTTGTGTAACACTCTAGTGTGGAATAATATTTCATCTATATATTAATCTTCCTTTTCACATATAAAAATAAAATTACAATTATCATGTGAAAAATTACACCATTTTCTATGATGACATACAAACTCAAAATATCACTATTTAAATTATGTTAAAAAATAACCCATAGGGGGAAGATAGAATGGATAATTAATTAATTTATATCCACATAAAAAAACTATAGAGTATCATATTTCTATATATAAAATTTCCACCATATCCAACAATATAACTAATTTTCATTCAATAAAATAAAAATACTCACATCTATGTATAATGTATATATAGAATATAATGAAATAATATTAAAAAATGAAAACAATAGTGATTGTAATTTCTAGTCTATTCTATGGAATTGTGTACTGACTTCTTTTTTTAATAAACCAAGATAATATTTTTAGGAAAAGAAATAATTTTTTATGAAATAGTTTATAGAAATTAAATTTTCATCGCATAACAAATGAGTTTAACTTAATATTTTTATAGAGTTATTTATGTTCCCTAAAAATTGAATGATAATATAGATAATTGAATAATCAATAGAAAATTGACTAAAAATAAGGTTTTGAGAAATTATCTACACAAATATAATGATATGAATATCCTATATTATATTGATATGTTATTAAATATTACCATTTGAAAATATGAATTTGTTAAATTTATGAGTATGAGTTATTAATTTTGAATAAATTACATTATAAAAATAAACATATTTCACAATAAAAGATGAAAAATATGAATTTATATAGCTATTTAATGGTGGAATCTACCCATGGATTATATTTTAATATTGGTATGTTAGATTTCTAGAAAAATTATAAATTATAATGTCACTCACCATGAAGCATTGTTGGATTCACTATCGAAATTATGTCGACTACAAAGAATATTTTCATAGTATATCATGCTTCGTATCATAATGTCCAAATGCTATGATGTTTTCAATGAAACAAATACTATATTATATCACATAAATTTTACATAGAATAATAATTCATATATGATATGAAATTAATTTATATTCACTTCATTGAATATATCGATCATTTAAAGTACAATATCTTTGGTTATGGGACACCAACACAAAGGGACTATGAATTTATCAACAATAAGAAATTAATGATTATTAATCTAATATTTCCCACATATTATTCATTATTATATTGAGGATATTATTAATTAATTATT
This sequence comes from Viscum album, assembly GCA_963277665.1. Lineage (NCBI taxonomy): Eukaryota > Viridiplantae > Streptophyta > Magnoliopsida > Santalales > Viscaceae > Viscum > Viscum album. The sequence continues at coordinate 768,045,796 of OY728134.1, forward strand.
TCCTTGATGTGATTCACCAATTGAAGTCTATGTAATATGATGACAACTCTCCAAGAAAAATCGCTTTAGAGATTATTCTTCTAAAGTGCTTCATAGGTAGTTTTGACATTGAATCCATTCATAGCGAAATAATTTTTTTACTATAACTATAAAATGTAATGAGTTTATATTTCTACACACTATATATAACTCTTTGATTTATTTTTTCATACCATAATTTTTATTTAACTGTATGAAAATCTGCGATACACTCAGACACATTTTTAAAATTGGAGACCACAATTTCATTTTCTATGTCAACAACTTGATGGTCAATCATACTTAAATAAATCATCAATATTTTTTGAAGATAGTATTTTGAAACATTTTTTTTATCCCATATTATCATAATTTAACTGAAAATATACCATTAAATTTTAATTACAAATATAATGGGAAGTATACAATTTATAAACTGAAACCCTATTAAAATAGGTCTAAAAAGTCTAGTGTTGTGAGGATCCCATAAAATATATTGTGAAAGGGTTGGAATTATAATAAATGTATGTTGAAGTTAATTATTCATAATAAAATTATGTTGGTGTAACGATATGGAATGTTGAATAAAATATAAAATAATTTTCATTACATGATTAATCATATTTTAGAAGAAAATTTGAGAAATCGGATTTCATAAACCATTTATTTATGGAATATTTTTATTTATTATACAAGAAAAATTTATTGTTTAATTTATAAAAAAATTATAAACTATAATTTTACAAAAAATGATATGGGTGTGATAATATATATCTAACATTTTTAAACAAAATGTTATTCTCTTTGTGATGTGCATAGTTCTTAAATAATATCACGTTCTTACCTATCATATCATTCATTAAATCATACTATATCATATTGTGTGCTTCTAAAGTCATGTAAAAGACTTGATCCGTTCTTTTCTACTTAATTTAAAAAAAATAAAAAAAATTATTTATTTATTTAAAAAATACAACATTTACTTATAATTGTATATTGAGAAGGAAAAATAAATAATAGACATATATAATACTATATAATTCTAATATACATATTTTTTTATGTATAAGTATCAATATAAATAATATTTATTAATATGATAATATATGTGTGTCTCTATGGGATAAAATTGAAACAACACATATGTATATATACTATTTAATAGAAATATTAATTTTATTTAGAAATATTATAATAATATAGGTTATAATTAATGAAATATTGACATAAAAGTATGACATTATATACATTAAATCATGAAAAATCATGTCACATAATTATGAAGAGTTATATAATCATTTTATGACATTTCTCAAATGTAAAAATCCAGGGGTAATACCCTATAAATTTAATAATTTAAAAAAAAATTTTAATGTAATACTTTTTGACAACCCACTAACCATAATTTAATTCGGACTATACTATGATTTTTTTAAAGGTAAAAGTGATACATAATATGAATAAATCAATGTATAATTATTAATCAAATTAAAAAATTTATTGAAACAAAAATGATCACTACAATCATTCCCAAATCAGGAAAAATAAGGGGCCTCTTGATTTTATACTCACCAAATGATTGATGAAAATGAAAAAAAATGATTCTAAAAATATAATATTATATTCTGAACAAAATTTCATATGGAAACAATTCCTCTCGATGTTTGGAAATATTGTTAACCACAAAAATGTATCCACATTCAACAATCACTTTGTCCCATATATTGTACCATGAAATGAGAAGACCATCGAGGACTCAGACACATCCACTATAAAGGGATCATAATAATCCTAGAAAGAACAAAATTGAGCCTAAAAATTAATATTATTATTCATGTGAATGATTATCCTAATACATACCATGGATAATGATTTAACAACCTCATCCATATATATTGATACAAAACAATCTAGTGGAATAAACGAACAGATACATTCCTACTGGATAGTCTAATCAATAGATGAATAACTATTTAAGGTTAAATAGTTCTTTTATTCCTTGTCCCAATAATAAAAATATGTTCTCATGTGGAATTTTCGTTGAAAATCAATAAAATATTTCCTTTTCAAACCAATGATAGGATTGTTAAAATCTTTTAAACCCCACAAAACTCGATCGTTAAAAACAAGTTACAAAAACTATGAGTGATTAAGAGATATAAATAAAATAAGACAGAAATATTAAATATAAATTCCATCAAAATCCCTTATTATTTATTGATATGTATAACTACATATATAGTTGATTCAATATATCGATGTCACCAATTGATTGTTTGACCCAATAGAGGATGGATAGAATCAAGAATCCATCATGTAGGAAGAATATACAAAAATGTATTATACACAAAAATATCATATTTAGGGTGCATTGTGGGACCACATAACCTTCCATCATCAAGCTACTAGTACTAGAGAGTATTCCATAACCAAAATGATATATTCATAGTAGATATAATGAATTATGACATTTCCCACTTCCAAAACAACTGGTCCATTTCTTATATCTAATATGAGAGTAATATTATGAATATAGTGAAGGTCTATCTCATTTAACTGTCTTTTAATATTATCATGATCGCAATCATCTAGATAATAAGTAAATTAATCCCTCACTAATTCATTTTACAAAACCCCAAATAACATGAGCAAAAACTCTATAATAAAATATATATGCACGCCATAGATCCACATAAAAAACAACATTCCCATTTTTTATCCTATAATATAATCCTTTCTCATGAAGGGAATTATATAACAAGATACCCCTACACAAATATATTAGTAGAGGCCCAATGAATGAATGAATTAGATTATTATAAAGGAAAATTATTTCTTCAAATACATAAAAATGAAGTGTGTCAAAAAGGAGAAAGTCACCATAAATTATTATCTATAGGAAAATCATTAAAAAGATACAAATTCATGAACATAAAACCAATGAGGTGTAATGGTGTACCAAATGGAATAATATCAGTAGATCCCAAATGGGATCAAACATAGATTTTTCCTTTATAATCCATGATAAAAATAAACAAAAAATTCAAGGTGAATGAATTAATTATGGAATTAGATAAAACATGATTTTTTTATTCATTCCTGTTGATATATATGTTAATAGAATGAAAAACACCAAGGCATACACATTTAACAAATCATAATGAATTAAATAATCTGGGAGGAAATTCAGATTGAATTTAAGAGAAAAAGTAGTATATGATATTTGTAATGAAAAAATAATGTAAAATGAATGGAATACATTTTGGTATAGTGTGAAAATCACTATGGTAGTCTTGATTTCATGATGATCAAAGTTGGATGCACTAGATTATTCACATGGGGGGCTTGTTATTACGTATACACTTCAAAAAATGACACTAAAATTAAAAAAATATTACATAATGGAAGGAAATTGTCTCCACCGTATTTTGTCAATGTGTTGATACTAAGGAGGAACATGAATGTTTCTTCATTAAATAAGATTTTTTTGGAATGATCGATTTATTGCTAAGGAAACCAAGTTCCAATCCGTATGAGATTGATTCAAAATTATAAAATTCTAACTGATGATGGGGAGTAAGGGTCATCAATCTCATAACTCCCTCTTATAGAAAAAATAATTACGAGTGCAAAAAACCATAGTTACTATAACAAATGATATAATACTCAAATGGGTGAGACATGAGGATGGTTTAGATCAATATAGATGAATTTAAAAGCAATGGCCCATAATAAATCCCATTTTGATCAGTGACAATGTAATGAAGTATAAAAATAGGCCTTGTAATGTCTGTGGCCCAATAAAGAGGCACGAAAAAGTAATAAAAGGACTAAACATGTAATAAAACGACCAATTGAAAGCATAAACCTAGAAGAAAATATTTTGGGAATATAAAATAAATGAATGCATTTTTAATGCATGAAACTAATCCAATATTTAATTTAAATATAATTAATATGGTTAATTCAATATGAAAAAAATAATGAATACTATAATTCAGAAATATCCACCATTTTCAATTATGTTTTGTGATGTTTTTCCACCTATATTTATAAAATTTATGGGATGTTTTTCCACCCTAAACAATATTTGAATTTAGAAAATACTAGGGGAAGAGATAATCAATCAGTAAAGTTATCATCAGTGTGTATCATATTGGTACATATGGTTATAGATTATATATTGTATTTAATAATATGTAGCCTAATATCTATGTATTTTGATTTACTATGATGTACATAATTTCTAGATAAATTAATATATTATTTACTATGGGAATAATAATTTATATCAGAATTGAAAAATGTTGGTTTTGGAAGACAATTATTAATGGCATAATGGTTCTTTAACATCCTCTGTCAATGTAATGCAAGAAGATTCTATTGTTGAAATAAAAATGGTGGACTACTTGTTACACTTAATTGAAATGTGTCAACCATAATAAGTAAAAATATAACTAGCCAATGAATTTTGGGAATCGGTATTTCATACATAGTAAGCTTATTAGTATAAAAATATAATTTTAGATGATTTATCATTTTTACAATGAAAAAATTACAGATTAGAACTGAATGTGAAATATATGGGGATCCATTTGAAACCCTTATATTGTGGATTCTTAGGAGTGTCTATATATCTCATAAGGGTGCATATTTCATAGTCTATGTTCAGACTAGTGAAAATCATGATATACATAACGCTTCCCATTGTGTAATCATTGGATATTTGAGACATAAACTGAACAACATCAATATATGTGGGAACCAATGATAAAAGAAATTTATTGTTACTTCGAAGAAGTACATTACAATGTTTGATAGATTAAACATGTATCTCCTCAAAATCATTTGGACGAAGACAATTTAAATTTCATTCCAAGAGGTATATTTCCATATTTGAGATATTAAACATGTTTCCCTTTAGAATAATTAAATTTTATGAATAATGAGAAAAATAATGGATTGTATTAGGTCTAGCCCAAATAATCAGAACACCTATAATTTTTATATAATCACATTTTTATCTCATTCCAAACAAGAATTTTAGTTTATATTGAACTATAATAATTAGTGTTTTGTTTTCTAAATTAATAAAAATATTGCCTATATAATGTAAAAAATAATAAATTAGGGTTTTAATTGATTTTAAATAGTCATAATAATTATATTAACTCTGCATAAATTGTCCATATAACCTAATGGCATAAAATTTCTTATTATATTTACAATAGTATTTATTTGATTTATACTATTATTTTTTAAAAATTAATTTTTTTTTTAATTTTAATTAATTATATTAACAGAAATGTGACTTGGTTTAAATAATCTCATTTAAATCAGTATTCAAGAATGTAGTTTTAATATATTTTTACTCAAAATGTTGGTCACAATAGGTAGCAAGAGTAAGCAAAAGTCTATGAGATGAATGCATTAAAATGAGGGAAATTTTGTGAATATTAAATGCTCTATTATTGATGGAATCCATTGTTATCCAGTGTTGAGTTATATTTAGTTTTTCTACCCACATTTTTTTTATCATTCCCTTAATAAATCCCCTAGTAACAAGATAGTTAGGAATTTGGTGATTTCTTTTTCTATGATTGATTTTTTTCTTGAAGAATGCATTTTTTTCATCCATTGTATTGACCAAATTTTTAGAATATTTTCATTTTATATCATTTCTATTTGTTTGATTATCATCATCTATCTGAAAATACGATACATGTAATGTGTATGAATACATATCATATTGGCCGAACTGATAAGACGGTCTATAGGGTCACCACTAACTATCTATAGTTAACTATGTTTCCCAATTAATGTCAGAAGGTTATGTTTTAAAGACTGACCTAGAACTATTTGTAGAATTAGACTAGGTAGTTCACTGATGTTGTAGTGGATTTTGGATGGATATGAGCCTCAATGTGGGATGTAATATTATATTCATTAGCATGTTGAAGGAATGGATCACTAATTTTATGCATGGAGGGTTTTGATTTGGGAGAAGCAGACTCAAGGTACAATACATCCCATATAACATTTAATTATTGGTAACAGGGTGTATCAACCTAATTTTTTTAACCCATAACATGAATGGAATAACCTAATAATATGCATTTAAGATATATTTTTTTGCATTATATTAATGTTAATTTGTTTATATAATAAAAATGGAAAACCCATATGTAGCAATAATTATTAGCCTTACCATTCAAAATTTATGTAGTTTTTTTAAATTTAGTATAGAAGGACACTTATTTATGTGGAAAAATTTAGAAATGGTATCCACTTCAAAAAAAATATTTATGGAGAACTGAGAAAGAATAAATGATGGAAATGCTCTATAAAATATTCATTTTTATTCACTCTTCAAGTCCATTCATTATTGGGGATCCCAAAAACTTCATTGATTTTTAATACTATCACATTGACAATATTGAATACACATAGTTGAAACATATTCAAGGCCGTTATCAATACTATAGGTTTTTGTTTTTATCCAAGTGTGATTTCTAGCGTAATTTTTCAAGGATTAAAATTTATGAAAGACATCATATATATTTTTAAATTTTAAATCCAAAAAAATAATGTTAATTAATTAATAAATGTGACAAAATAGACACCCACACCTTGTGATGTTGTCCTCGTCAATCTGCATGTGTTAGATTGTATGTATTATATGTGATTGGATGGTTTAATGGTGGTCTTATTAAATGTTACTCTCACAGCCTTTCCAAACACAAAACCATCACGAAATTAAAATTTGTTATGTGATATATTACTTGAAAAGCATTTATTGTTAGTTTTACAGGCCAATGGTTCTTAAATTACCTATTATCATATTTTATAACAATTTATTACATGTGTTATTATTCCATCCCCTCCTGAATTGGCTTTAATGTGTCCAACCATTCAATAAATATAACCAATTAATGAGAAACCCATTTATGATTCTTCCAGTTCCTTTAGTGTTTTATAGACAACATGTTTCATAACTAAATGTGAACTCCTTTTGGTATTGTATTCTTAAAAAATGTGGTTTCTATGAAGGTTTTGGAATGACCTAACATCATCATAAGTGATTATCGAATGGAAATCTAGTAATAGTAAAACAAAACCACTTTCATCTACCTAATACAACATATTATTTTCAAAGATGACATCTAATTCTACAAAATCTTATAATTCGAGATATTAATCTATAATGGGACACACATGTAATAAAAATCATGAGGAAATGAACTGCTCCTGAATGAGTTAATTTATGGGAACATTTAACACATCCGTTAGGTCATAACTGATGTACTCTAGAAGGGACTAGTCAATGGGATTTTTCCTACCATGTTCATTCATAGTTTTCCATAATTTTGTCTTATTATGCCCATGTTTTCCATAATAAAAGAAACTAATTATTCATAACCCTAAATTATACCATTATTGTGGGTATTTAACCTTTTATTCTTTTTTTATTAAACTTATTATTTTTTATCATTAAAATATTTACCACAATTAGTGAGCAAGATGTCTACCATGGACTTTATAAATTGATTAGATAATAATTCATTATTGTTAAGGACACACAAAACCTCATCAACTGTTAGTGAGTCAAAGAAACAACTCATGGATTCTATAAGTTTATTGTATGAATTATCTAATGAAATTATCAGGATTATTTCCAAATTTTCATGATTAACAGTTACATTTTTGAATGGTATATATAAAAAAACATCATTAAATTCATCTATAGGATCATATATATAACTACTATGTTTCATCTTAAATGTGAACATTCAGTGTTTTTTTTATAAATCCAACAAAATATGGAATCTATCATATAGTGGTTTTCTAATTTATTCTATATACTAGTTGTAGTAGATTAATATACAACTTTCATCAGAAGCTTATCTCTTAAATAATGTATAATGGATGAAGAAAAATTGGGGTTATAGCCAAGTGGTCATGAAACTCTGTAATATGGAATTAAAAATGGGATTGAATATAGGATGTTTCATCATTCAATGTGATGCAGTTAATTTTTTAGGTGGGCCACATCACCATTTATGTACTTCATAGTGTCAGGGGTAGTGGATTCTAAGATGTGGTGATGGTTGGTGGGGGGTGCGTGGATTGTGGGACCTACATGGAGCTATGAATGTTGTTGGGGGTTCATCATGAATTGGTGAAGTCCACCTGTCGGGCGGAGGTGGGGATTAGAGAATTTTGGAAGGATCCATGTTGTGTAGATGGGAAATGAATATATTATAGGTATAGTGCGTGACAATGTCAAAGGAATCTATGTTGTTCATGAAGTAGTAGTATATGGTGGATAATTGTTAGGAAAAAATAGTAATTGGATGATTTATCATGTATGTGATGAAAACAATGAATAAAATTGAGTTAGATACCAATGTGCAGTACCAACTACGTATAGTGCTAGTAGAAACCACAAAAAAATTCTCACATATTTTGATGAATGAGAAGTAATGGATTTTCAATTGGTACCATTCTCATGAATTCATACATTTGGATTAATTTTTGACTAGATTGTTTTCACATTTTCATTAGAGAAATTATTAGAATCAGGTGGGTGGGAGATTATTATTTGGTGAATGGTCTTTTTGCTAGAAGGGCCATGTATTAATGCCTAGTTCCACTAGGTCTAGGAGATATGTATACGCTATAATGTGAACATTAAAAGGATAATATATAAATTAATAATAAAAATATAAACCCTTCGGTTGTTCATGATGGAAGATAACTATGAGAATTGATTAACTTATAATGGTAAATATTTTTATATGTAATAATAGTTGGAAATGTTCTACTCACAATCACATTAGTTTTATAAGTTCCACAGACAGAATAAATTAATCCTAACTTAACTAGAAGAGATGTCATCATTATTAAGAAATGAATATTGTAATTATAGTCATCAAAATTCAAATTATTGATCCAAGCTGTTGAATTTTTTATAAAATTATGTGATGAAGGGTTGTTGTAGAAAATGTTAAGAGTAGACCGCCAATCACAACACAATCTTAAGGGTAAATTGTCCATATTAAAATTGATTCGAAATAAATTTGAATTATTTATGGTAAAATGGATCTAAATGAATAAAATAGATAATAAGTGTCAAATTTATAATATATCACAATGTAAAAATAAAACCAAAACAATTATAGAAATAAGAAATGAGATTAAAAGAAATAAAGAACTATTTAAAAATTAATACGACATTGTAATGGGTGTGGTTGGACCAAAAAAAGTATAAGAAAAGAAAACTAATAATCTTGAACATATGATTTTCACTTAGATGAAGTCATCAATATAATTCATAAATTAATGATGAAATAATTAATGAAAGCACAACAGAATAAATGATTTAATTTCCTTTCCCCATTTGTGAACTACATGCATTACATGAACACCACACAAAGTCACAATTTTTATTATGATCAATGTATACAAAAATTCATCATGAAATAATTCATAAATAAATGTAAATTATAAGTATAAAATATTTTTTGATTTTAAATAAATGAATCAGAAATGACATAATTATAGTTTTAGGTGGAAATCACTCTATCAGTCATAATCTCTCGAAGCCATATGATATATTCATTGGACACCTCAATTCGGAGACTCCTTCATAAAATTAATCTTATTGAATATTCAAAATAAATTCAATAGTTTTTTTGGTTACAAATGCATATTTAATTAAATTATTTTGAAAAAAAAGAAACATAAGAGTAAATACAAGAACACAACACCCAAAAAAGACATCATCCCATTTCATAGTGGGTATTCATACTATGAAAAGGATGTCTTACACCCCTACTGTGGGAGTTATGACCTCACTTCCTGGTCCTATCATGCATTCATGGACCCTCACCATCAGAATCATCAAGGAGATCCACAATGACGTTAGTCTTTATGTTTTCATCTTTATTCACCCTATCATTTGTATTCCCATCATCATCACTGCTATGTGAGGAATGGATTTCAAAAGTTTTATTAGTTCCAATATTTTTGTTTGTCTGGGTATTCGATGCTTGAGGATGGGTGGTAATTGTTGGTGAGGTTGAAGCCTTTGATCCCACTAGTTCATCATTCTTCATAGATGTATGTGCCTCTATTGATTGAGGAGGAATTTTAGGTGACACTGTCACATTGTATGATTGTCCAATTGACATAGAAACACCCACAATAGATATGGAGTAGGGTAAGGAATTTGTTTTTGGAGAACAATGTTCCTCCTCTCAAGAAAAAGTTAACACTTTCATCATAAAAGAATCACAGTGGATTCTCAGCATCAGTTTTTTTCCACACTGAGATTGATGACTTTTGGTAGGATTCACCCCATCCCTTGTTCTGGGTATCCTTACCTTCTACAGTAACTACTCATCAATGGTAAAATTAGATGCCACAAAAGAGGGTTTACCATTCATGGAATTAACTCATATGGATGTTCCAGCATGAGTACTTTGAGAGTGAGCACTGGACACTAGTTTGGGTCCAGATTTTGCAGTAGATTGATTAACTCCAATTTCCACCATAGGAGGGGTATTACTCATACTCGAAACATGCAGATTTATAGTGTCATGTAGTGCCCTATCTGTTGCATGAAACGTTTTAACTCCACTTCCCAATGTAAGAGTAGTTTTCATGAGACATTTATTTTTTGAAGTTACACCTTGTGTTTTCTAGATGTTTTTGACGGGCCAACAACATCATCCTTTTTCAATGATCCTTGAACATGGCAGGGCATGAAAAATTTTCTTGGCCATTATTTGGAGTCACTTACATGGATTCCTTGTTTGTTTTTTTATTATTGACCTTATTTGAGGTCATCGTCTCTAACATGGTTTTCCTTATTATATAATTTGAAGAAAATTCAGTTTGATCCTTCCTAATTCTTTCATCAGCCTCTCCTTGTGCGAAAATATCTTTCTCTAGTTGACTTTCCATAGATTATCTCTCATTTAGATCTTGGTCCATCTCTCTAATAAACACATCTTTGAATGATAGTCCCACTTCGGTTGATTCACTTTCTTATAATAAATCAACCAAAGCAACATTGGTTCTATCAATCAATTGAAAAGTAGGAGGTTCTGCAACATTCAGTATGATAATGGTGGACCCTAAGATAGGGATTTTACTATGATCCTTGATTAGTTGAACAGTCTAATACATCATCTCTTTCTGAACATTTTTAGATATTAGAAGTCTGTTGGGACAGAAATAAAAAATCACATTTTTAGCTTGTTCTGAAGGTTGGGCATTAGTTCCTTAAGGAAATTTATTAAATTCTCTCCTTTTTCAATGAGCTTCATCAAATCACTTAAAAATGAATCTTGTAAAAAATTGTTTGAAGGAAATTTGGACCTTGAGTTTCCAATAAAAAAACAATCTATACAATATAAAGGAACCTTTTCATACACTATACGAAGATAAATTTCATTCTGTTGTGTAGAAAGAACTACCTTATCAACCATGGTAGAACATTAATCAAACTCAACTAAAATTCAGGCAAAATAACCATAGATATCATTTTTAGTAGCCATATCCATTCGGATTGGAATTTTTATCATAGATATGATATCATATAGAATTTAAGAATGCCACAAAACTCAATTTAAACCATATATATTAATCCAACCCAGGGAAAACGTGTCTTTATAGTCATAGAGACTAAAATTTATGTTCCATTCCTTGATACTATGGGTTCCTAGCTTCAAATTTATGGAACCAATGTTCTATGATTTAACCATCAAATCAATAGAGGGAAACAACAAGTGAAACACCCCTCTTCATAACAAAACACATTTAATTTGATGAAATCCACAAAAAAAAAACAAGGTACATAACTAAATAATAAATTTTCCAAGGCTGTGAACCTTAAGATAATGAGATCTATAAAATAAATGATTTCATACAGAGATCTAAGCATTCTGAAATCGCTCCCTCTAATGAAGAGACATGTGTTGTTTTTTCATTCATGAGAATGGGTGTAGAGAAACAATTCTCAGGGAATTTTATCGAACCAATTAGAATACTAGAGGAAATTCCATTTTCATTATCATCAATGATATGTTCCTTCAACAAAATGTTGGATGATTTAGAATCCAAGTGTTACTGAGAGTCATAGGTGAAAAGAATTAAACCACTTGGATGGTTTTGGTCAGCCTGAACCCCATTGAGGGTCGGGAGTTCCTTCCGGTTTTTCCTTATAAGTAAAAATTCCACACATATTCAATTGAGGATGAACATATTCTCAACCAAAATAGGCAATGCGGTGTATCTGAAGAGGAAAAAACGTCCTTGACTGGTTATCAAATAAATAAGAATGATATTGTTGAAGTATGGTTTCTCTAGATGTTACTAATACTGAAATCCAGAGTGGGAGACCAAATATGATAAAATACTGATCCAAAAAAGGGATTAATGGTTCATCAGTACAACAAAATCCTCAAAAAATACGCCCAACAAAGAGAGGTCATGATACTATGAAAATAAGAACTCTTAACTGTATACCCAATTAACAGAGAAATGATTATTGTGTATGTCAATTTGGTTGGAAAACATGTCAAAAACTATGAAAAAATTTATGTGGATCAGTGACTATGAATTGAAGTGATCCAAAAATCCCAATGGAAAACATAATTCCAATAGATAAAATTTCATTTATATTAAATAAATGAATAATTATTTTTTAATAAACATAATAAAAAGATGAAATTGAATATTATTAAAATGGTATAATGAGTGTGAAAAAATATTAATGTGTACCATAATTCACAATCCCAATAGAAGAAATATAAAAATAATGCTTTCTTTCATGCCTCAAATGAAAATTATTATTTCCATATTGTTCTACCACTAAAAATATTCTAATAGAGAATGGAGTTGGTTAAAAAGTAAATCTAGGAATTTGAATAAAGATATGGAATATGATCAAATTACATGAGATTCTACCATAATAAGAATGTCCTTACATTCATCATAAATCATCTTTCATGAACATAATAAAAACTTTTTACTAACATTAACTATAATTGAAGTGATGACTTTTTTTATATGACATTTCAATAATATTCTAAAGTCCCTGATAATTTCGATGTTTCATTACCAATGAAAATACCCAAAAAATCATCAATCATCATTCTATGAGGACAAAATTATTTTAATGAAACTCATTTATGGTATTTTATGATTTTTTAGTTAACTATAAATAGTTTAGTAAATAAGGATAATCTATAAAACCAATCAAAATTCTTATGGGGTTACATGCTATGGGAAGATTGTCATCTAAAAAGATTAAATTATAAATAATTGGTCATTATAACATACCATTTCGCTCTGAATTTACCCTTCCACAATGAGTTTAAATGTAGATTAGAAAATAACTATTCCCATACAATAAATTGGTATGAATATTAATGATCCCCTATACCAATCATATAATCTCAACGAAATTTATTGCCACTATTTTGGTCCTATAATATGGGGTTTTACCCTATTATATTATTTTGGTAAAAATCCAAGATGTCCGAAATTTTGTATAATAATTAATATTTAATATTTATTAAATTAAATATTACATTATTCATGTATGTTCATTCGGCTGTAAATTTTGAACAGAGCATCCAACTGATATTTTATTTTTGTAGTTGAGTTATTAATGCGGATTTTATCCTAGTAATGTCATAAATTCATGTCTTGCATCCAGACCGGACCAATCCCTTTTGCTTTTTTCCTTTTTCATTTCTTTCTTTTCTATTCTATCTTCCTCCTCGCATATGCCACTCCTGCAGCTCCTCATACACCATTCTAGATTTTCGGAAAAGGGGAAGGTATTTATATATATATATATATATGGATATAGTAATAGAGAAGGGAAGAGAGGTACCATTGTGAAGCACATGATTCTATGAGTCGGCATATGGTGACTGTGGAAGGTTATATCAAGAGAATCTTCGACTATTTTCACCTAAATTTAGTCTCGTTTAAATATCCACTTTATATACATTTATATTTTTTGTTTTTTAAATTCTAATCTCTATTTTTTTATGCGGCCCTTAGTGTCAAGATCTTTTGGTTTGTGGGTGAAAATGGGGGATTCGAGTGATCTGCGTGTTTTCTTATTGGGAATATTCCGTTACACTGCTTGTGGTTTGAGGGATCACATTATGTGTTTTTTTTATTTTGGGAATATTATGATAAAGGGGTACATTCCATATACACGGGTATACTCATCACATACTGTAACTCATCTATGTAATGGAGAACATAGCCAGCTAAACCTATACAGTGGTACATGTCCATGTGTAGTACAAGACCAGACCCTGTGTGGGTAGAATACCATGTAAAAGTACATTTTCGGGCCAATTAGACGACTAGGCTAGTTAAGGGACATGGGTATGTACCCATGATGTGTATACGCCATGTACCCTCTTTACATTCTATATTGCTAGTGTGTTTACATTCCCAGTCTATATAGATTACACATCCATCTAGCGTGATGGTATTATATATTATGAACCGTTGTTTGACGCCGTGTACAACCTCTTTTCCAACCCATTGAGTATTTCTATTTTTTTTACCAGGAGTTAGAATTGCTCCTATAAGTAGCCAATTATGATTATTTTCTTATGAAGGTCATGAGGGTGAAAACTTTTTATTGTGAAAATGAATTATAATGGGTGTTTCTATATAAATAAAAAGGATCTTCCTGCAGTTATAAAATCCATTTGTCCCCTGAGAGATACTTGAATGTGATTGATCGGTTGGATGTTTTTTCCATCCTTATAGTGACCTTTGATCTAAGATGATATTACAGTTATCTACCATAAACTATGCTTTAATGATGTCTCCATTGATCGATATGTCTTTATGAACTAAGAGGGCATTAGAATAGTTGTCATCAAGGATCCCTTGTACAATACCTCTATATTCTAGTTGGTTACCATGGAACCCCCAAGGGATTGTTTTTATTATATTCTGATCCAATGTTTCCCTTGTAGGATCATTTTAGTTTTTTATTATTCTATGATATCTTGTAGTATTCTTCCTCTACCTTTTAAATAATGTTCCCATGTAGGATTCCTCACTAGTATTTACATGGATGATCCCGAGTATAATTCATTCATGTGTTGACTTGAGTGACCCAATGGGTTCCCTGTAGTGGGACTGACCGTGATCTGTTACAACGGTTTGGGTAGAGATGTTGTTCATGTTTCTCCAAGAACTTGTGTCAAACTAGTAATTCCATGTGGATATGGTTGGATTGTTTGGTTGGGTGTTCAGATCACCTTCACTTGTTAGTTTTTATCTGACTTGGTTTTGTTTTTTATGAATTGTTTACTTGATGTCTTTCCTTATGGGTATTTGTTCAGCCTAATGTGACACGCCTTTCATCATTTGGGATACCTGTATATTTCGTTATGGGATCTTTTATGCTTGTTTGGATGCCCTTATGTTCTTTCCTAGGATCCATCTTTTAAGAAATTTCATTCTGATATTTAAGGTATACACATAGGTACTACTTGGGTCTTGGATGTTATGCTTGAATCTATATATATTATGATAAATATTTTTTTGGTATATCCATTTTTTCTGGTATCGGATATTTAACCCTTATGTCTTGACTTGTATTCGTCGAGTTATACATGGATTCCCATACTAGGAATTCCTTGTATTCACTCATAGTATTAATGATATATGATAATGATGATTACTCTCTCCTTGATTTTCTACATGAAGGCCCAAGACGCATGGTAGATTACACACTCCCATGTAGTGATCATGATTACCATCTACCTAGCCTTTGATCAGATTTATTATTCTCTTACGTAAATGTTATGATACTCGATGGGTGTTGCATGTAGTCTCATTAATGATTTCACTTTTTACATAATGCATAATGGTAATTCCCTTAATGATCATCTGAGTTCCAAATGTCATGACTTCTTATGGACCGGGACCTATGACTCAGAAATTGGAATAGATTTACAAGCATGCCTCATCCATTGATCAGAATAATTCCACTCTTCCTTAAAAGTTACAAGTGTCGATGGGTGTTAAATTGAATCTCACTGATGATTTATCTATTTAAAAATTGCCTATGTGTAGGCCCTTAAGGGATCGTTCATGTTTTGAATGATGCGACAACCTATGGACAAAAACCATGGGCTTGGACATTAGAGAAGATTTAAAATCATGGCAGTAAAAAGGATTACTGAGTGACCTTTCATAGGATGTCTGGTAATACTCAAAAGAATCATTATTTATAGGATTGACTGTCGATATATGATATCATTATTTATTGGAATTATCACTGAAATATGGTATGCTTGTTGGTGATTATAGGCATGTACGAGTGAACCTATTTGTAGGAAGAGAATTCATCGTGGATAACGTAGCTCGCATTGATACAATTCCATCATTGGCTAAAGCAGCTGCATGTAGATGGGATTATGTACCAAGATATTGGCTTAACGATGCACACCTCTAGTATCAAGACGTCCATCTCCATTTCCTTGAAAATAAATTCCAGGTTATTTTGATTATGTACCCATTTATTGAATTCTGATGTGTTTTTAGGTTATTTGGTCCACATACCAATGAATAATCATATATATATGTGGGGGGGGGGCTGTACATGTGTGCGAATATTGATTTGGATTTCCATGGAATAGCATTCCATGTTGATAACGATTACAGACCCAGGGTATGGATGTGGTTTCACATTGGTTAAACTCTTTTTTGTTGTGCATTAGCTAGCCTGGGAACACTACATTTTCATAATGATTTAGCATCATAATTATAGGTCACTTATCCATGTGACAAACTGATATTATTCATCACCCCTTCACATGCACCTCTGTGTATGTGTTGAAAATATGTATACATTATAGGTTGAGCATGAGTCTCATGTTGGATAGGGCTGAGGATAAGTGTTTCATGATTGAGTGGAGCTTCATGAGTGGATAAAATAATCATGCTAGGGAAGGTTGATATTTTCTTGAGATCAGGTACATGGGATGGCTTAAAATTAGTAGCATATCCCTATAATTTTACAATCAGTTTTTTTGTACTATTATCTATTTGTTCGGCCTAGTGGGTGAACAGTGATGTATTTCATTTCATATATATTCCTGATTTTTTCTGCATTTAACTACTATAGTATGTTCTATTTCATTGTTTTACTACTTCTTAACTCTATTTAGATTCTTTTGTGTATGATACAAAGTTTATTTCTTCTTCTTTCAATGATATGAGGGTATAGTCTCCCAAAATTTCTACCCATACACCATATCTAATAGTCGGAAGCCTCTAGAATACAAGGAGGTACACATGAGGCCAAGTGACCCACCGGAATGGTGGATCAGTTTAGTATAATCTTGAAATGGACGTTACACAAAATTCATACATTATCATATATCAAATCAAAAAAATATCTCCTTCATTATTCTTAAAATTATGCAAATTTATATTCACAAATGATTCTATATTTTCTTGTAAAGATGGATCCCCTTATATGTGGTCTAAATTGTTTCTGACATAGTCAAACACACTAAATCATGAAACAAATTTGATAATATCCCTATATAAATGACTTCAAGGAAAAAAGTCATCAAATCATTAACCAATAGGTCACATTACAAACACAACATAGTTAATATAGAATTACCTTTTTGAATCAAAGAATCAAAAACAATTTTGTCTTTCTAGGATGATAAGGGATCATGTAATCATAATCATTGAATTGTTTTTTCCATCTCATCTATCATGTGTTCAATTATTTCTCTGTGAATTTATATTTCAAACTTTTTTTATTATAATATACTGCTCATTTCATTAAATAATATTTATTTTTCAAAACTTTTAAAAATGAAAAACAAAAGATCATTCAAAATCATGTGTAGAGTAATTTTACTCAAGAGTTTTCAATATAGGTGAGGCATAAGTAATTACCTTAACATTCATCATCAGTGTGCATCCAAATAATTTTAACAAAGAATCTCTATAAATGATGAATTCACCTTTTCTTGAAGGAAATGTCAAAATAGAGGGGTTGAATAGTCTTCTATTCATTTCCTAAAAACTATCATGACATTATTTTATCTAGATAATATTTTCTCCCTTTATTGTTAACATAGTTATTGTACTAGATAACCTATAATAGTTTTCAAAAAGTCCTCTATAATAACAATAAAATCCATGAAGACTGTGAATCTAGTTTACATTGGTAGGATTGGGACATTCTTAAACAACGTTTTTTAAAATGGTAAACAGTTATGCCATCTTTTGAAATAATATGTCATAGGAATGAATTTTTGTGTTTCCATAATTAACTCTCAGTTATAATTTTATATAGTTTCGTTTATTTTATAATTTTCAAATCAATTCAAATGTAAATATCTGGTTCCTCCTAGATTTTAGGATAATAAAAAATATCATCTACAAGGAAAACCATATACTAATCCAAAAATATATGGTAAACTCTATTTATAGGATTCATAAATATAGCAGGTGCATTAGATAACACAAAGGGTATAAATATAAACATGTAATTCCCATATCCCATCTAAATTATATCTTTTAAATTTTACACACCATCAGATTCCACTGATGGAATCCTAATCTAAAATCAATCGTAAAAAACACTGATTTACCTAGAGATATCTCCATGTTTTGAAATGGCCCATCATCATCCGTAGTATGAGTTAAATATTTTTCTACACTTTTTATTTCAATCATGATGGTTTCCACACAAGGAAATAAACTTTGGAAACACATTTTCATAATGGCCAATCTCATTGCAACTACAACAACTTATTCATGGATTTTCATTACTCTTCTGATCATATTCTTTGTAGTTTAGAACCATATGACCAATCTATCAACATAGGCAGAACATCCCAATCATTGAAATAAATTATCCATGAGGATTTTAATCTCACATATCACTAGATGGTAATTTGATTTTCGAACCACCAAACATCATGGATGAATGTCTTCCCATTTCATGTCAACTGGACCAATTATTTTAATTGATGTTATGGGGAACATTATCATCTGAAATCTCTATTTATACCTTATCAGTACATCGAAAATGTTTCCCATAGTTCTTTGACTCACGAGGATCCATTTACTATCTATATGTATTACACAATGTTGGGTAAAATTGACATATATTTATATAAATATCTCCCATAAATTTTGGTAAATACTTTTCCATTCAAGTGATGTTTACTTTGTATAAACCCGCATAATCATCCTCCTTTTATCATAATTCAAATGATTTTTTTCATCCCTAGTCAAATAGGCATAAGAAAATAATTCTCATAGAAAATATTCTTAAATTCATCTAATTCCATGTAATAAATATATACAATCTTCCTGTTATTCATAACCATTGTCCACCAATGATCAACTTCATATTGAAAATTATAAATTTTTAGAGTTACCTTTCAGTGATTTAAACAACCCAGGACATTGAATATATTTTGAAGGGGTGAAATACATCCTTTAGGAAACATAAGGACAGATAATCCACTGAATGATGGAAGATTTTGTCCCATAAAATGCTCCACTCTTTTCATGTTCCTCATGTGTATATTTAATTTATCACTTATATGGACACCAAGACAAAATATATCCTATATCAATTTATCTATCACATAAGAAAACTTCTCAATTCTAATTTTGACAATCCCAGGATACTAATTCAAAAGGGTATTTTCCTCTTACTGCCTTCCCAAAATAGCTTCCTTGATTCCTCTATATAAATTCATTATGAAAAAAATTATTTCAAACGAATAAACATAGGATTCTTCAAATTATCCAGAAAGTAAAATATGTCATGGGATTACTATTAATGTAATCATATCCTCTATAGTTGTATAAACCAACCATTAAAACCCACAATAAGGACATAACCTTAAGAAATAAGATAATCTTGAATATGGTCATGAATTTTACATTATCTCACATTTTAATTCTTTTATGGTTTCTGCTTTTAGATAATTAGTTCATAACACATACAAATGAAACCAATAAACAAAAAGTGGACACTTGTAATTAGTATCCATTTTTCATCCATATAAAACATTATGAAAACAAGATATATTTTATGAAAACACTTCATAACTATCATCATGAATTCATTAAATCCATTAAACATCCTTAATTCCCGTGAAATACATTTAAATCTTTGGAAGGAAAAAATATCATTAATTGAAATAAAAATAAGGAAACTATTATTCTACTAAAAAATATAAAAATATATGGAAATTTTAATATAACGAAATAAATTTCAACATAGTATGTTTTGAATAAATTTATTTTATAACGATAACATTAAAAAAAATTTATAATCACAATTCTAACATAAATATCATATCATGCATAAAAAATACATAAAGGTAGCATGGAATATCATTATAATTGTCACTATTATAAAAGAAATAACCATACAATCTACATCCACACATGTCACCCTTATAATTGTATAACAATGTTGCTAACATCCATACCCAATGCATTGAAGGCTTGTCACAGGGCCACCAATCGTTGGATTGTCCTTGATCCACCAATCAATAGTTTAATATAAACCCACCTATCAAATTTCTAAGTATAATTATATAATCCTATCACATAAAATATTTCAATTTTCAACATTTCACTCATTAAATTTCATTTTCAACCAAAAGAAAAAATCATCATGATATTGAAAAAATAAATCCATTTTAAATAAAATCTATTATCAATGAAGAAATATCGGAAAAAGATAAATAATTTTTTTTATTTAGTAAATCAAGAAATAAATAAAATGAATCCAAAAATATAATAATGTCTATAGTGGGTGAGAAGTCATTATCAAAGTGTATTTAAGAGTATAACATTCCTTTATTCATTTTTTTCAAAATGTTCCATATAAAGCATGTAAAAAGACTCCTTTAAAAAAATATTTTAATGTAAATCAATATTGACAAAAAATTACCCTTCAGTATCCTTTATATCAATATAATTAGATATTTAACATAATCTTGTGAATATTATATATGAGGATAAGACCACATCTTTAAACATTTGATGCATCCCATGCCACTTTGAACATTTAAATCACAATCCGCATGAAATTATAGAATTTAATATAACATTATATAAAATTATAATTTATAAAATATGGATATATAATGTGATTTTGTGTTGTATATAGACCTTATAAAATAATAAATGTGCACATCATATAGAAATGCCTCAAGGAAAGGAGATTAAGATAAAATTTGTTACCTTGAGTCTTACTCTTATCATGTGTCTATACAATCCATAATAATAATAATATAATATTTATATACTTTCTATAGATAATTTTTCATGTTTATTAACATTATTATTTCACTTATTAAAAAATTTCAAACAAATACTTAAACAATTAGGATTATATTGTATGTTTGTTTCATATTTTTTTTATGTGTCTAAACAACTTCCGTAGGTCAAAAATGATCTGATGGGTTATTATATAAATATTTATTAAATAAAAAACACGAAATAATTATCATACTTATATGACAATTAAAAAATTTAAAATTATTCATGAAATACGGTAATGAGAAATGTGAAAACATTACATTCAAGAAGATGGTATGTTATTTTTACTCATGAGTAACATAATCATTTTCTGGTTCTCATTATAGAAAGATGTAAAGTAATAATTTATATTTATATAATTTTCATTATAACATTTAAAACATTTTATTTAGTCATGTATAATTTTATATATAATTCTGGTGATATAAAATTAATCTCGTCGCTTCAAGGAGGCCACAATCTATAGGTCCTCGAACGATGCTATAACATAATTTTTTTTGATGAAAAGTGTTAACGAAAATGATGAATTATAATTAAATAAGTGTAATTATCTGATTAATATCATAAAAATTAAGTTATTTTGTGATTTTTTTAGTTAAAAAAAACCTTAATACATTTCATGTAGTGTCTGAATGTATCACATAGCTTTGAAGAGGTTGTAGTCCACACTTCCACAAACAAAGTTATCATATTTACAAAAAATAACATGTATAAAGTTTTGTATTATAAAAGAGTTATAGAATAATAATAAAACAAATATTATCATATATAAAATATTTAAATTCGGTTTCAACCAAAATTACCAACCGTGAATAGTGGAAATGTGAAAACAACAATATAATTTTCATGAGGTGGTAATTCAACGTAAACATAAATATTTATATTGTTACACATTATATAGTATTGTTTGTAATTAAATGTTGAACCCTTAACCAAAAACATCATATTTTATTGTGGATAAATGTTTTTTCATATGAACCACGATTAATATGATTTTAACTGTTAATGAATAAACAGAAAATAATGGAGGTTGAGGAAGAATGTTACAACTTATTTGGGTAACTTGTTTTGATTTGCGCAAAATAAATTCCATGGATGGATTTATTACAAAAAATTGTCTTTAATAATGAGTTATTTAATTTTTGGATTCTATTTATGCACATAATGGGCAATACTATGTTGTTTGATAGGTGTGAGGAAGAGGTATAGGTGGAGGAATTTTGTAGGGAATGTAAAGGATTCACAATGCATTTTAAAAGATATGTTATGTGTATATATGGTCTTATACAAAAATGTCATTAAATCCTAAAAAAAGATAAATAATTGAAGTTTTATGGTCAATATATATCCATAAAATGGGGTTTGGATAAGTGGATAAGTCATTTTGGGTGTTATGATTAATGTTTAGTACCATGTTAGGATTAATTTTAACGTAATTTATGTACTTAATTTTAATCACTTTCAACAATATTTTTTTTCTAAAAACATAGGTTGATATTATTAGATTCTAAATATTATACATATTATAAACTTCTATTTTTATTATTTAAAATTCAATTCAATGAAGAATAAAAATTATTTATAATTTCAATCTCCCAGATGCTGTGAGAATGTGGGGTTTTAATTTGAGAATTTTTAAAAGTTCATTATGATTTTATATCTAGATTCAACATAAAAATAATAAAAATAATAAAATTATATTAATAGTAATATAATTGATATGTTTTTACATTAAAATAAAATTAATATATGATTTTACTATATAAATAAATTATAATAAATGAAATTTTGAATTAAAATTTACAATTTTACAGTATTCTTCCAAAAATGATGCTTCTTAGAGAAATACTCAAAATACACCCTAAGATTAATTTTACATAGTAAATTTGAAATTGAAGATTATTTTGTCATATTAAATTATTAAAATTCCAAATAATTTAATTTTTAGGGTTCACTATTAAAAGGAGATAAAGCTACCTTTTATAAATATTGATATTTATATGCATAGAATTGGATTCTTTTTTTATTTGTAAGTCTACTAAATTTATTAAATTAATATATAAAACTTTAATCGAAATGTGCACGAATAATATAGTTAGCACTATTTATTTCAACTGAATAAACTTATCAGATATGACTACAAATTAAAATAATTATATTATAATTTTTTTTTGATTTATCTAAATCTACTGTCCAACAGACAATTTTGGAGGAACTCATGGTTGCGAGTTTGGTATGCAATATAACAAACTTTTACTTCTATGTAAAAATTATTATTTAATTCATTAATATTAATGAATATGAAAATATGAATTCTATAAATACTTTAGATGTTACGATATGTATGACGAGAAAAAATATAACAAATCAAAACACAAGGGAATAACCAATCGGTTATTAAATGAAACGTGACATTAAAAAGGAACGGGTGATAAATGGGTAATATGTGGTCATAAATAAATCATATATTGTACGATATAATTGAATATAATTTTTTTAGATTTCTCATAGAAATATATTTATTATATATGAATTCTGAAAGAGTTTGATGATTGTCACGACAAAAAGTAAGTGTTTTTCTAGTCTCACTTTTATTCCAATGAGACTTATTAAATATTCACCACTCGTTTTTGGTGTTGTAAATATAAATTATATGAATTTATTTTACGTTTAATTTCATTAAATTTATGTTTATATAAAAATAAATTTTATTCTCTCGTTTTCATATGTTTTTAAAGATCAAATGTTATAAATTAATTATCGTTGTTTTTGTCATGGTTTTAATTTATTGAGATACTTGTTTGGTTTTTAAACTATATTTATTTAGGAGGTTTATATAGTTTTATTTAATATTTTATATAATTAATTTCCTACATTAATTTATATTTTAATTTTTTTTATTTTCATTTTCTTATATGAGTAGTATACATCAATGTTATCGAAGTTTTAAGAGTTTATTAAAACACTCTCATCGTTTATAGGGAATGTTTATGCCAATGATTTCATTGATTAAATCTTAGGATCCATCAGGAATGAACACTCATTAATTTTATTCTCCAATTTATAATCATTATATATTCTCGTATTAGTCTCAATTCCCCACTCTTTCATATTTATGATATGTACGAGAATGTTTTTAACAAAATCATACCATATATCCCGCAAAAGTAGAAAATATACTTTATTCTAAAAAATCGTTTTTAAAAAAATTAAATTTTTCCATTCAAAAATATCTTCGAATACTATTTTAAAGTAAAATGATATTACAATGTTTTATTTTTTTCAATTAATTGTTTTAAATTTCTCTAAGAAATTTTCCAAGATAAAGTTTTAAAAAATTGATTTCTATTTTAAAAAGAGATTTTCAAAAAGAAATGGATATTTTCTTAAATAAATGTTTTTAATAGAATATTGAAATTTAATTTCCATCTAAGATAACATATGTTGGTGTTACTCTACCATTCCAGGTAACGGATCCTATGTTTTCTTCAGTATTCTTTCCTAGAAAGGATTAAATTTTAATTGAATGATGTTTATTAAACATTTTTCACCTTTATGGGTTATATCATTATGAATCTCACTTATTTTCATGGTTTATTATTTGATGAAATGATTAAAAACATGTCTCTTTAACACACATTATCTTATGATTTTATGTTTATCATTCCAATTTTATTTCATGGATTATGATATAAAGAATTGTTGTGATCTTATGTCACTCATATGTATCTTTATATTATATCATGGATGGGATTCATATGTACCTCAAATGACTTGGGTAATGATTTGTTTCTCATGAGGTGGTAATGGAAAGAATTGGGACTGAAAATTTTTCTGTACTGGACTATGTACTCACCTATGGTCTTGGGAGTGAACCCTGGCTGCTAACATTGTCTATGGAGTGAACTCATTCCACTATGATGGATTAGATGTAATGAATTAAGTACAATGAAAAGCATTTTATATTATTATTTGTTAACTAAATTCCATGTCTTATTCCAATGTTAGACATTCCAGGATTATTCTCTTGATTCCCTAATAAATTATGCCTTATAAAATACCAATCATTATTACGTGACTCACGTTTATCATTTTGATATGTTTGGTATGATATTAAACTGATATCCCCTCATTCTCATAACATTATTCCCATTATTATGCTTGCATGTCCTCATTTTGTACCCTTACATATCATTTCATATCAACCATTTTTATGTATCCTTTCATGGTTTATGAATTAATATATTGTTTATGTTGTGTCTATGTACCAGTGTATTTCTTTCAATCATTCAAAATTCACTACAATATCATAGTCTTTTGGAATCAACCATTATAACGTATTAATGTATTATTAAAAATGATATAATGTATATTCATATTCTGTAAGGTTCTTTATAGTGACTATATATGGATGAATTCAATTATCATGGAAGTTGCATAAAAACCTCCCAAAATTTAAATAAAGGGGAAAATTGAGATATTGTGATATATTATATTTCTATGAACATTTTTTCAGTAAAAATTAAGAGATGATGAGTGTCTCTATTATGTAATAGTGAATATTTTTATATGTTTTGAATTAGGTTTCACCATTGGAGAGTGACAACCCAAATAATTTTTACTGGAAAACAATCTAGGGAATCAACAAAAATTGAGAAATTTGCATTTTATGTTAGTAATCAGTCCTTCCTTTTACTATCATCAATGATATTCCTCCATCAAAAAAAATGTAACCTTAATGAAATAATATTATTGAGAATGTAATTTATAGAATAAAACTCATCAATGTACAATCAATAATAATGAGCTTGTCGGGATTTTAAAATGAATTAAATATTACTAGTGCCTAAGAAACCAGATAAGCCCACCTCCTTGACCAGTATACCCACAAAATGTATTAAATTAGTGAATAGTATTCATTAAATTAGTCAAAAAATTAAATTAAATTAGAAAAAAACATAAATTAAATGATCTATAACCTATATCTACAAAATGAAACTAAAATTGTCATAGTAAAACTCTTCAATATTTATCTCAAACCGTATATGTACACAATGGGTAAATAATTTAAAATAATTAAATCAATTATTTTTGGAAATTCTGGAAGAAATAAATATTCAATAACATAGTTTAATATTCTAGAAACCCTCCAAAAATATTTGATTCCAATAAAAAAGGAAAAATATAACCAATACCAATCAATATCATTTCTAATTTTTAATTAATACCACAAATCATTTCAATTTTAATCAAGAATCACTATACCCAAAAAATAATGTGTTAGACAATAATTTTAGAAATTAAATTCTACTACTACTTCATCCTTTTTTTCTCACATGAGGTAACACATGTTATATATAATATATAAATAATCAATAACCTAACATGCATGCATTAATTCATTGAGAATATATGTCCAATTGAGAAATATTCATTGATGTCAATAGTACATATAAAGGCACATGAACATGTGGAAAAAATAATTTCGGATTTTAAATCTCTGATGTTATTAACAATTATTTTGAAAAATTATGACGGTTGAGAAAATTTGATTTTTATTTCGATAAAATTGATATTACAAAAAAATCAATGTGTTTCTTATAAATTGATCTGAAAAAAATATGTAAAGTAATGTTATGGTTAACGGATATATCATGTTATCTAATAATATGAGTGAAAAAATATTTATATATATATCATATAAAAATAAAACAAACCCAACCACTTAAAAAAATAAGGTAATTATATATAAATCATCTAAGATATGAATGATTATAGTCACAGAAGATGTATGAAGGGAGATATTTATATAAATGAAATCATACATGCCTATTAAATATAGAAAAAAATGGGGATGAAAAACAATATATACTTAAATGGAAATTTCAAATCTAAAACGAAAACATTATCAATAAAACAAGCATATGTAAAATAAATGTTATTTCATGAAGAGTTTCTAAAATTTATTGTCCACATATGTATTCCAATAGGTAGATGGGAATAAAAAACCCCAATCTAATATATACCAATCTAATAAGACATACTATACAAGATTAAGAAATATATGGTTGATAAAAATTATAAATAAATAGAAAAAACCTATCACAAAACTACACTAGAAAAATATTAGAAAACATATTAAAAATAGGAATAAAAAATAATAACACAGTGGATTCTGATCCCTTTTTAATGTCCTAACTAGGATAATAAATTCAATGAAATACTTATATATTTAATGGAAATAATTTTATAGGAAAATTCATAAATGGAAAACCACATTCATGAAGAAAAAATTGAAATATAGTTATTGAATGGTTTTATATATGATAATTATGGTTCGGGTTTTTGAAGTTATGAATCAACACTTGTAAAGAAGGATTTATCTACATGTAGGAAGGAAAAATATTGATTTATAATTAGATGATGGTTCATCTTGTTTTATACATAGTATGTTGTGAATAAATTTATTTTATAACGATAACATTTAAAAAAATTTATAATCACAATTCAAACATAAATACCATATCATGCATAACAAATACATAAAGGTAGCATGGAACATCAGTATAATTGTCACTATTATAAATGGAATAACCATACAATCTACATCCACAAATTTTACTCTTATAATAGTATAATAATATTGCTAACATCCATACCCAATGCATTGAAGTCTTGTCATAGGGCCACCAATCGTTGGATTGTCCAGGATCCACCAATCAATAGTTTAATATAAACCCACCTATCAAATTTCTAAGTATAATTATTTAATCCAATCACATAAAATATTTCAATTTTCAACATTTCACTAATTAAATTTCATTTTCAACCAAAAGAAAAAATTATAATGATATTGAAATAATAAATCCATTTTAAATAAAAACTATTATCAACGAAGAAATATCCGAAAAAGATAAATAATTATTTTCTATTTAGTAAATCAAGAAATAAATAAAATGAATCCAAAAATATAATAATGTCTATAGTGGGTGAGAAGACATTATCATAGTGTATTTAAGAGTATAACATTCCTTTAATCATTTTTTTTTCAAAATGTTCCATATAAAGCATAAAAAAAGACCCCTTTAAAAAAATATTTTAATGTAAATCAATATACACAGAAAATGACCCATTTGTATCCTTTATATCAATATAATTAGATATTTATCATAATCTCGAGAATATTATATATGTGGATAATACCACATCTTTAAACATTTGATGCATCCCATACCACATTGATCATTTAAATCACAATTCGTATGAAATTATAGAATTTAATATAACATTAAATACAATTATAATTTATAAAATATGGATATATAATGTCATGTTGTGATGTATATAGACCTTATAAAAGAATAAATGTTCACATCATCTAGAAATTCCTCAAGGAAAAGAGAATATGATGAATTTTGTTACCTTGAGTCTTACTCCTATCATGTGTCTATACAATCCATAATAATAATATTATAATATTTATATACTTTCTATAGATAATTTTTCATGTTTATTGACATTATTATTTCACTTATTAAAAAATTTCATACAAATACTTAAACAATTAGGATTATATTGTATGTTTGTTTCCTATTTTGTTTATGTTTCTAAACAACTTATGTAGGTCAAAAATGATCTGATGGGTTATTATATAAATATTTATTAAATAAAAATCATGGAAGAATTATCATATTTATATGACAATTAAAAATTTTAAAATTATTCATGAAATATGGTAATGAGAAATGTGAAAACATTACATTCATGAAGATGGTAGGTTGTTTGTACTCATGAGTAACATAATCATTTTCTGATTCTCATTATAGAAAGATGTAAAGTAATAATTCATATTTCTATAATTTTCATTATAACATTTAAAACATATTATTTATTCATGTATAATTTTATATATAATTCTAGTGATATAAAATTAATCTCGTCGCTTCAAGGAGGCAACAATCTATATGTCCTTGAACGATGCTATAACATATTTTGTTTGATGAAATGTGTTAATGAAAATGATGAATTATAATTAAATAAGTGTAATTATCTGATTAATATAATATAAATTAAGTGTTTTTGTGATTTTTTTAGTCAAAAAAACCTTAATACATTTCATGTAGTGTCTGAATGTATCACATAGCTTTGAAGAGGTTGTAGTCCACACTTCCACAAACAAAGTTAACATATTTACAAAAAATAACATGTATAAAGTTATTTATTATAAAAAAGTTATAGAAGAATAATAAAACAAATATTATCATATATAAAATATTTAAATTGGGTTTCAACCAATATTAACAACCGTGAATAGTTGAAATGTGAAAACAACAATATGATTTTCGTGAGGTGGTAATTCAACGTAAACATAAATATTAAGATTGTTACACATTATATTGTATTTTGTATAAGTAAATTATGAAACCTTAACCCAAAACATCATATTTTATTGTGGATAATTGTTTTTTCATATAAACCATGATTAATATGATTTTAACTATTAATGAATAAACAGAAAATAATGGTGGTTGAGGAAGAAGGTTAAAACTTATTTGGGTAACTTGTTTTGTTTTGTGCAAAATAAATTCCTTGGATGGATTTATTACAAAGAATTGACATCAATAATGAGTGATTTAATTTTTGGGTTTTATTTATGCAGATAATGGACAATACTGTGTTGTTTGATAGGTGTGAGGAAGAGGTACAGGTGGAGGCATTTTGTAGGGAAAGTCAGGGATTCACAATGCATTTTAAAAAATATGTTATGTGTATATATGTTCTTATACAAAAATGTCATTAAATCCTAAAAAAGAAAAATAATTGATGTTCTATGGTCAATATATATCTATAAAATGGGTTTTGGATAAGTGGATATGTCATTTTGGGCGTTATTATTGAGGTTTAGTACCATGTTAGGATTAATTTTAACGTAATTTATGTACTTAATTTTAATCAATTTCAACCATATTTTTTTTATAAAAACATAAGTTGATATTATTAGATTCTAAATATTATACATATTATAAACTTCTATTTTTATTTTTTAAAATTCAATTCAATGAAGAATAAAAAATATGTATAATGTCAATCTCCCAGATGTTGTGAGAATGTGGGGTTTTAATATGAGAATGTTTAAAAGTTCCTTATGATTTTATATCTAAATTCAACATAAAAATAATAAAATTAATTTAATTATATTGATAGTAATATAATTGATGTGTTTTTAGATTAAAATAAAATTAATATATGATTTTACTATATAAATAAATTATAATAAATGAAATTTTGAATTAAAATTTACAATTTTACAGTATTCATCCAAAAATGATGCTTCTCAGAGAAATACCAAAATACACCCTAAGAAAAATTTTACATAGTAAATTTGAAAGTGAAGATTATTTTGTCATATAAAATTATTAAAATTCCAAATAATTTATGTTTTAGGGTTCACTATTAAAATGCGATAAAGCTACCTTTTATAAATATTGATATTTATATGCATAGAATTGGATTATGTTCTTATTTGTAAGACTATTAAATTTATTAAATTAATATATATAACTTTAATAGAAATGTGCACGAATAATATAGTTAGCACTATTTATTTCAACTGAATCAACTTATCAGATATGACTACCAATTTAAATAATTATATTATCAATTTATTTTATAAAACTAAATCTACTGTCCAACAGATGGTTTTGGAGGAACTCATGGTTACGAGTTGGGTATGCAATATAACAAACTTTTCCTTCTAAGTAAAAATTATTATTTAATTCATTAATATTAATAAATATGAAAATCCCAATTCTATAATTACTTTAGATGTTACAATATGTATTATGACCAAAAATATAACAAATCAAAACACAAGGGAAAAACCAATTGGTTATTAAATGAAACATGACATTAAAAAGGAACTGGTGATAAATGGGTAATATGAGGTCATAAATAAATCATATATTGTACGACATAATTGAATACAATTTTTTTAGATTTCTCGTTGAATTATATTTATTATATATAAATTCTGAAAGATTTTGATGACAGTCACGACATAAAGTAAGTGTTTTTATAGTCTCACTTTTATTCCAATGAGACATATTAAATATTTACCAATCGTTTTTGGTGTGGTAAATATAAATTATATGAATTTATTTTATGGTTAATTTCATTAAATTTATGTTTATATAAAAACAAATTTTATTCTCTCGATTTCATATGTTTTTATAGATCAAATGTTACAAATTCATTATGGTTGTTTTAGTCTTGGTTTTACTTTATTGAGATACTTGGTTCGTTTTTAAAATATATTTATTTAGGAGGTTTATATAGTTTTATTTAATATTTAATATAATTAATTTCCTACATTAATTTATATTTTTATTTTTTTTAATTTCATTTTATTACATTAAGAGTATTCATCAATGTTATCGATGTTGTAAGAGTTTATTACAACACTCTCATCGTTTATAGGGAATGTTTATGCCAATGATTTCATTGATTAAATCTTAGGATCCATCAGGAATGAACACTCATTAATTTTATTCTCCAATTTATATTCATTATATATTCTCAAATTAGTATCAATTCCCCACTCATTCATATTTATGATATGTACGAGAATGTTTTTAACAAAATCGTACCATATATCCCCCAAAAGTAGAAAATATACTTTATTCTAAAAAATCATGTTTAAAAAAATTACATTTTTCCATTCAAAAATATCATCTAATACTATTTTAAAGGAAAATGATTTTAAACTATTTCATTTTTTTCAATGAATTATTTTAAATTTCTCTAAGAAATTTTCCAAGATAACGTTTTTCAAAATTGATTTCTATTTTAAAAAGATATTTTAAAAAAGAAATGGATATTTCCTTAAATAAATGTTTTTAATAGAATATTGAAATTTAATTTCAATCTAAGATAACATATGTTGGTGTTACTCTTCCTTTCCAGGTAATGGATCCTATGTTTTCTCCAGTATTTTTTCCCAGAAAGGATTACATTTTAATTGAATGATTTTTATTAAACATGATTCACCTTCATGGGTTATATCGTTATGAATCTCACTTATTTTCATGGATTATTATTTGAAGAAATGATTAAAAACATGTCTCCTTAACACACATTATCTTATGATTTTATGTTTATCATTCCAATTTTATTTCATGGATTACGATATAAAAAATGGTTTTGAAATTATGTCACTCATATGTATCATTTTATTATATCATGGATGGGATTCATATGTACATCAAATGCCTTGGGTAATGATTTGTTTCTCATTAGATGGTAATGGAAAGAATTGGGACTGAAAATTTTTCAGTAATGGACTGTGTACTCAACTATGGTATTGGTATTGAACGATGACTACTAACATTGTCTATGGAGTGAACTCATTCCACTATGATTGATTAGATGTAATGAATTAAGTACAATGAAAATAATTTTATATTTTTATTTTTTAACTAAATTCCATGTCTTATTCCAATGTTAGACATTCAAGGATTATTCTGTTGATTCCTTAATGAATTATGTCTTATAAAATACCAATCATTATTACAAGACTCACGTTTAACATTTTGATATGTTTGGTATGATATTCAAATGATATCCCCTCGTTCTCATAACATTATTCCCATTATTATGCATACATGTCCTCATTGTTTACCCTTACATATCAATTGATATCAACCATTTTTATGTATCCTTTCATGATTTATGAATTAATATATTGTTTATGTTGTGTCTGTAAAGGGATTTATTCATGAAGAAGCTTGTGGGAGATAATATAGCTCACTAATGTACCAGTGTATTTGTTTCAGTCATTCAAAATTCACTACAGATATCATAGTCTTTTGGCAACAACATTTATATGGTATTAATGTATTATAAAAAATGATATAATGTATATTCATATTCTGTAAGGTTCTCTATAGTGACGATATATGGATGAATTCTATTATCATGGAAGTTTCATAAAAACCTCCGAAAATTTAAATAAAGGGGAAAATTGAGATATTGTGATATATTATATTTCTATGAACATTTTTTCAGTAAAAATTAAGAGATTATGAGTGTCTCTATTATGTAATAGTGAATATTTTTCTATGTTTTGAATTAGGTTTCACCATTGGAGAGTGGCAACCCAAATAATTTTTAGAGGAAAACAATCCAGGGAATCATAAAAAAATGAGAAATTTACATTTTATGTTAGTAATCAGTCATGCCTTTTACTATCATCAATGATATTCATCCATCAAAAAAATAAAAAATATAACCTTAATGAAATAATATTATTGATAATGTAATGTATACAATAAAACTCATCAATGTACAATCAATAATAATGAGCTTGTGGGGATTTTAAAATGAATTAAATATTACTAGTGCCTAAAAAAGTAGATAAGCCCACCTCCTTGACCAGTATACCCACAAAATGTATTAAATTAGTGAATAGTATTCATTAAATTAGTCAATAAATTAAAATAAATTAGAAAAAAACATTAATTAAATGATCTGTGACCTATATCTATAAAATGAAACTAAAATTGTCATAGTAAAACTCTTCAATATTTATCTAAAACCATATATGTACACAATGGGTAAATAATTTAATATAATTAAATCAATTATTTTTTGAAATCCTGGAATAAATAAATATTCAATAACATAGTTTAATATTCTAGAAACCCTCCAAAAATATTTGATTCCAATAAAAAAGGCAAAATAGAACCCATACCAATCAATATCATTTCTAATTTTTAATGAATACCACAAATCATTTCAATTTTAATCAAGCATCACTATACCCCAAAATTAATGTTTTAGACAATAATTTTAGAAATTAAATTCTACTACTACTTAAACCTTTTTTTCTCACATGATAAACACATGTTATATATAATATATAAAAAATCAATAACCTAACAGACATGCATTAATTCATTGAGAATATATTTCCAATTGAGAAATATTCATTGATGTCAATAGTACATATAAAGGCACATGAACATGTGGTAAAAATAATTTGGGATTTTAAATCTCTGAAGTATTTATCAATTTTTTTGAAAAATTATAACGGTTGAGAAAATTTTATTTTTATTTCGATAAAATTGATATTACAAAAAAATCAATGTGTTTCTTATAAATTGTTTTGAAAAAATATGAAAAGTAATGTTATGGTTAACAGATATATCATATTATCTAATAATATGAGTCAAAAAAAATATATCATATGAAAATGAAACAAACCCAACCACATAAAAAAAATAAGGTAATTATATATAAATCATCCAAGATATGAATGATTATAATCACATAAGATGTATGAAGGGAGATATTTACATGAATGAAATCATACATGCCTATTAAATATAGAACAAAACTGGAGATGAAAAACAATATATACTTTAATGGATATTTCAAATCTAAAACAAAAACATTATCAATAAAACCAGCATATGTAAAATAAATGTTATTTCATGAAGAGTTTCTAAAATTTATTGTCCACATATGTATTCAAATAGGTAGTTGGGGATCAAAAACCACAATCCAATATATAACAATCTAATAAGACATACTATACTAGATTAAGAAATATATGGTTGATAAAAATTATAAATCAACTGAAAAATCCAATCACAAAACTACACTGGAAAAATATTAGAAAACATATCAAAAATAGGAATAAAAAATAATAACATAGTGAAATCCGATCCCATTTTAATGTTCTACCTAGGATAATAAATTCAATGAAATACTTATATATTTAATGGAAATAATTTTATAGGAAAATTCATAAATGGAAAACCATATTCATGAAGGAAAAATTGAAATATAGTCATTGGATGGTTTTATACATGTTAATTACGGTTCAGGTTTTGGAAGTTATGAATCAACACTAGTAAAGGAGGATTGATATACATTTAGGAAGGAAAAATATTGATTTATAATTAGATGATGGTTCATCTTGTTTTCAACACCTTCAGTTGATGTTCTACATAACCATTGATAGAATAAAAAAATTTGATTTTCTGATCTTTTAATTATACATGCAATATTTGTAGGATTTTGGGAATTATCAAGGAAGATATATTTGTTAGAAAATGGAATTGGGACAATAGATGGATGTTTTATAATAAGTGGGTTCTCATTCAATTATTAGCCTATGAATATTTATATTCATTCATTGTTGAATAAAATACTTTTATTATTTATTATGAATATTTTTTATGAGTTTGTTTTACATATCGATCTGTAGAACTACCCAATCTATATCCATTGTCCATTCTTCATATTATTTCTTACACCTCCTCCAAATTATAGTGTATTTGTCACCATGATTTATGTAATCAATTTATTGGTTGTCCAATATGAAGGTGATAACCCCAACAAAATTGGGTTCCATGGTATCACGAGAGAGATCATGTAGGAGAGTAGTTTTGAACATTCCACATTATTAGTGCATGGGAATTGTAAATGTAAGAGCCTACCAAAAACACATCATTGAAAAAAAAACATTGTTTAACATTTATGGTTTTTTTAAGATAGTGTATTTTGTTGAAAGTACCATGACCATGGATATGATAAAGATAGGGGCTCTATATGGACCCGACCTTTAAACATTACATAATCATGAATTAAATGAATAATTCACATAGAGGATCTTTTAAAGTTTAGTGTTTTAGATAATCAGTACGTAACTACTACATCTCAAAATATTACACAGTAGACACTTCTACATAGTTTCATTTTTTTTAAAAACACGAACTCTTAAAAAAAGAGACATGACTAGTTTCATGTTTAAGACACCATGACTTTCCCTTGATCCCATCCTTGACCCTATTCCACTTTTTTTCCTGTGAAAAACATTTAAAAAAACTTGGGAATAGAATAAAAAATCACATTAAAGGATACACAAATAAGGAAAACTGTTAGTTTTTTAGAACCACAA
The DNA here is from genome assembly GCA_963277665.1 of Viscum album. Classification (NCBI taxonomy): domain Eukaryota; kingdom Viridiplantae; phylum Streptophyta; class Magnoliopsida; order Santalales; family Viscaceae; genus Viscum; species Viscum album. The sequence continues at coordinate 768,082,154 of OY728134.1, forward strand.
GTAAATCATAATTAATTTATTAAAATAATAATTTTCACCTTTACGAAGTAGTAAATACTCTTCACTGAATAAAAGATCACCACTTATACTTTGTAACAAAAATTTTACCATAAATATAGATAAAGAACACATAACATATAATGGTAACATGGGTCATAAACATACTTAAATGGAATAACCATACGTTCGACTTCCACACATATCACTAAATGGAATATTCATATGGATGTCTTCCATACCCAATGCATTGAATGTTATAACTTAACCACCAGTCCTGGTATTCACGAAACCACCGTCATATGGTTTATCACGTAACCACCCGTCAAATGACTAAGTACCATTATAAAATCATAAGACATAAAACAAATATAATTGAAAGAAAAAATTTCCACATTTCAATCACAACATATCACTTAAATATAATGACATAAAAAATCCATTATCAAAACCATTTTCAATACGAAAATACAGAAAAGAGTATATGGTATTTATTTCATTTTAAAAATATTACTTCTTGTTGAGGAATCCAAAGACCAAATAATACTCGTGACAGCAGAAAGGATGTTGTCACCATGTACGTTAAAAGAAACATTCCTTTTTGTCGTTTTGAAAAACTCTTTGTAGAAAAGGATTCCCTTTGAAAGAAATGAATATTAAAAGTTGTTAAAATATCTTATAAAATAAAGTCTTGTATTAAAACAATATATGACTCAATGAAAGGATATTGAGAGGAAGTCCCGTATAAATTCGGTATCCTTAGATTAAGGATAAATCAATTAAATAATTATGTGTGACAAATATAAATACAACCAATTTAAGTGGATATTAAGTGTAAAATAATTAGAGGTCATCCACATATATTCATAGTATGACATAATCATGAATTAGAGGTTTATCCCAAATAATTGAAATTGGGATAAGAAGTTCCCTTACAGAAATTCGACAGCCTAATAACATCATCTTAAAATACGGAAAATAAGACGATGAGAGATAAAAAGGGTATCTCATCACTTGTAAATATCATTTAAATCAATAAGGATATATAAGAACATATCCGAACATAATAAGTTGTAAATTAAAAGTCCTAACAAAAATAAGTCTTTTAAAAAGTGGAGGGTGAATGGTTCCCTTACCGATTTGGATAACTTTCGGAACGTACACCCCATGAAAAAAGGACAATACAAAATTGATGTAAATACTCATAAACGAAATTATATTACACAATGAATTGAATAATGGGCATTACATATAACACTCAACGGAAATGGTGGAAAATGTAGCATAAATCTCATGGAACAAAAAGTGAGATAAAAACCCCTTACCTTATTGTGATCAATCGAGTTGTATGAATAAAAGATAAAAAAACACCAAATGAATCACATAATACCATGAATATAAATATAATCATGATACTATATATGAAAGGTAAGTACACAATACACCACCTTAAATAAATAATTGGGGAACAATGGAAATCTCATAGAATTAAACGTGAGATAAGATTTCCCTTACGAAAATTTCACAGCCTAACGACGCCACATAAAAATTACAAAAATTTGATCGATGAGATCAAATAGGGTCTCTCATCATAATAACATAAAAAGTAAAGCAATAGGAATATAAAAGAACATACCTAAACTTAATAAAGATGAGATTAATTTAAGTGACCTGAAAGAGGTTACTAAAAAAGAAAGAGACAGGTATGATCCCTTATGAAAATTCGGCAGCATAATGGCGCCACCTAAAAATTCCTAAAATGAATTGATGAAAGTAATAGTGCGGTATCTCGTCATATGAAAATACAAATTACAGTATTTTGAAAATAAAAGAACTTCCTCCAACATAAGAACATGGAGCATAAATGAAATGACGTAAAAGAGTGTACTTGAAAAGAAAGAGAGGGGTCAGATCCCTTACCTTAAGTCCGATTTGTCTTGTTCGATTCTTTATATTCCTGAATAATAAACTTTGGTTATTTTATAATTGATTAGTTACCTCATTTAAAGATTATTATTCAGTTCATATCAAGTATTATAATGTTATAATAATTGGTTAATAATGTGAGTTCATATCAGACGTTTTTGTCGATGTTCGGTACATGAGTAAAAATTGAACTTCTTGGAAATGAATTTTCCATGTAGTTATAGGTACATCATCTCCAGAATAGTATTAATAATAATAATATCATATATATCCAGTATATATTCATTATATACTTTTCCATAACATTCAATGATATGCAAATGAAATACACTGTTCATGAAGATGGTAGGTCGTATGTATGCATGAACGCTACTATCATTTCTTTGCAACATTAATGGAATTAAAACTAAATGATATATATATATATTATATATCCATTATTATATATATGTTATATATGTCACATAAGGTCATGAATTTCATTCTTTATACATTCCATGTATTCCATGAACGAGTCACATCACTGGAGGCGGTGGTAGTCCACACCTCCTAAAATGAAATTATCGTATTTGCACATCATGAAAAGCATAAATGTATGTTTTAAATTAAACTAAATAATAATATAAAGGAAATAAATATAATATATATCATAGATAAATATTTTTCCATCACAATGTCCACCATGAGAGGTGGTTGGATAAGATAGAACAATCATCGTTTCGTGAGGCAGTAATTCACCATCCACAAAAATAGTATGTTCTTTAACCATTAGACAGAGGTGTGTGTACGTGTAGCTCGAATACTTCTCATAAAAACATCCTAGAATATTTATGATATTTTTTTGTTACAAAATAATGGAATAAAAAGAGTTTATGGGGATGGAGAAGCAAAATAAAACAAAAGAACATAAGAGAAGACGTTACCTTTAAATCGGGTAACTCACTTTGGTTTGAACCAAAATGGTTTTTTGAAGAGAATTATGACTATGTAAAGGCTATTAGGATCAGTAGAGGGATGTGTAGAGATAAAATGGGCGGATTTTGGGCGAGCCAAAGGCTTGAGAGTTGTGTGTAAGGAGGATTATGTGGGGGCCTTTTATAAGATGGAGGAGGGGCACTCTTGGAATGAACCGAAAAGTTAGTTTATAATAAAATGATTTTCGGATAAAAAAAGGTCCCACATTTATATATTTCAAGTATAAGGTGATAATAGTTATAAATTCACCCATACAATAGGTTTTGACAAGTTTAGGTCTTAGATTTTACATTATCTTTTAATTTTATTTTAATTGTTAAATAATGAGGTAATCGTTGCATCATCATTGTGTTATAAATAATATAATTTCTTTTATGTTTAAAAATTATAAAAAAATATCATGATGTATGAAATAGTTTTAGATTTCTAATTAATATTTGTAGTCAAATATATTACTTTTATAACTCCATGTAATTTTTTTTATTAAAACAATACATGTTTGTGACATTTTTATTTTCACTTTAAATAAAACGTTATTAATGTCTTTTTCCTACCAAAGTGTCTCCATGGGGTCCCCAAGTTGACCAATGGATTTTTGTGGTCGTCCATGACTCATCCAATAATGGTAGGACATGTGTCATGGTAATTTATTATTATTATAGCATTATCTTTACCTTAAATTACACTAATTACTTTTAATCATGATTAATAAAACATAATAGTTATAATTCACCAAAAAATTATTTTAATCCCATTAAACCAAATTTTACATCCTAATGAAAACCATGTATGTAGGATTTTTGAAATTCAAATCACATAAGTGTTAATGTTTCATTTAAACGAAAAATCTGTTTTTTAACTACCACTAAGTGGTTTCAGTATTCATAATAAATTGATGTTTTTCAGAAAAATTCCGAAAATTAAACCTAAGATATATTTGATATTACGAATTAAAAAATGATGTCTATTTTACAAAATTCAAAACATATATGTTGGATTTTTTATTTTCATAATTATTTCCCGCTGTCAAAACAAATAGCGTGTTTTTAAGAAACAATATCTATTAAAAGATTGACACTAGTTTAAGTATAATTTCAAAGTGAAATTAATTCCAATTTCCACCATTGGATTAAATGGTAAAAATATATTTTAATTTCAGTTTAAAACCAATTCAAAATATAATCTAATAATATATATAAATTAGATAAAAATGAGGTTTTGAATTAAAATACAACAGTTTTGACTTATTTATTAAAGAAGGACTTTATTAAAAAAAATTAAAAAAACCAACACCAAGTAAATTTTTATATCCCGATTCTAAAGAAGGATTTTATTTCGTCCAATATAACATATAAAATTTTCCATGAGTGGAATTAAAACGGGCTCTCCATCAAAAGGCTGTTAATCGACATTTTAATAAATATTAGAATATTTAAGCTTAAAATTAGATGCATTCGCATTTTAAGTCTCTATCATTTATTGGATAAAAGTAATAATATTTGACAAATATATATAATAATTTTTAGTTAGTTCTGTTCATTCTCGCCATTACAATGGCTAGGCATTAACAACTATTTAGAATAATATTTTTTATTATTAGAGTGCAATGTAAGATTTCTATGAAACTCGTTGTTTCATATTGGGTATGCCATTGAGCATAGCGTTCCCATTAAATTAATATTTACATTTTATTCACAAAAATGGATAAATATAAAAATTTCATATTCTTTAATTACTTGGGATGTTTCATCCTTCTCCCCTTTTGGGAATTGCTTCCTCGCAATTTTAAAATTGGGTTTGTAAACTTCATTGAATGTCCCGCATCAGAACAAGAGTCAGTAAAACAATCACTTTAAAATAAAGAAGGTGAAGTACAAAGGTCACGTCAGTTAACCCATTCTAGGATTCCATGAAAACATGTATATGGAATAAAAAAACAAAGGGTCTTGTTCTGATGGAGAGTGATAGAAAACATGTTTAGGAGAATGTTAACCACCAGAAAATAACAAACTTGTGATGGGATAAACAGTATTTGATTTCCCAGTTGGAAAATTTAACAGACAACATTTTAGTTTTAAGTTATTTTTAATTGAGGAATTTATTTATGTGCTTAACTAAATCATAAGGAAACATAATTACTTGTCATGTTGACTTTTATCTTTTACTATATTTCTTACAGAAACTCATATTTTATCCAAAAGACGATTATTTAGGAATACTTGTTTACATTGAGAGTACCATAATCAACTTCTTTAGAATCACCTAATAAAAAAAGTGAACTATACATTTCTCATGTCATTATACCTTAACCCAATCCAAAACCAAAATTGGTCAGTACAAGATCAGGTAATACCCAAAAAGGAGAATCCGTCATATAAAAAAATTCTATTCTTAATCTCCATAATTTGTCAAACAATACCCAAGGATCAAAAAAGACCATTCAATAAACATCTTTCCCTAAAATTCTTCAAAGTAAACTGAACTTTGATTGAAACCCAATTTTTTGAAGGATTTAATCACAATGTATTCCAAGGAATATATTATCATTTATCTCAAAATAACATCATTTTCTCTTAATGTATCATATTGGAAAGTAATTAACCTAATCATATATCCTCAATGATAGGTCAATAATTTCATAGATAACCCAAAAAAAATTATTCTTGATTAAAATAATCATCTAACTAAAAATATTTTGTCATACTACCAGGGACTTCATGAATCCTAGTGGTAGGTGATAAATATCAGTCTCACTTTGGTTGTGGGTTCGATTCCCATAGCATTGTCCGACGCGACGTGTTGTCACACAGTCAATGTGTTTTCCTTTTTCCAAAACAATATAATTCTGAAAACATTCCCCCAAAAGAGATAAAATCCTCAAAAATAACCATAACATAATTTTACCTCATTTTCACCACATGCCTTTCATCTTCCATCATTAAGTACCCCATAATTACCTCAAAAGTAAGGATCATATAAACCCTAATGGTTACCATAAAAATTATTAACTGAAATTCCACATAGAGTTGGTTCTCAAATACATGATGCAGTAGAGAACTCACCATGGTTCAAGTGGTTAATCATGACTCCTTGATAGTTGTTTTAGAATAACCATGAGATTCCTCATTGAATCCCCCATTTCATCTAGTCTCTTAATCATAGAACCACCACAATTTCCTTCAAACACATTATCACTTTGGTTCCTGCTAGATCCATCCATTTACTAAAACCTAAAATGTCAGTGTGAGTATATCAAAAAAATTATCATGTACTAATGAGCACGATAAACACTGTGATATACTTACTCTGTCACTTTATCTAACAATATTACTCTTTATGAGATCCTAAACATTATGTTAATGTCGCTTATGCTTAGAGAATACCCAAACCTCTAATGTTATCTAAACCGACCTCTGATACCAACTATAAGGAACTAGACTTATAAAATTACATAATCATGAATTAAATTAATAATTCACATAGATGATCTTTTCAGGTTTAGAGTTGTAGAAAATTAGGATGTAACTATTACATCTCAAAATATTACACAGTAGACACTTCAATAGAGTTTTTTTTACAAAACATGAACTCTTAAAAAAAGAGTCATGTCTAGTTCCATGTTTAAGACCGCATGACTTTCCCCTGATCCCATCCTTTACCCTTTTCCACATTATGTCCTGTGAAAAATATTTCAAAAAAACTTGGGATGATCATAAAAATCCAAGTAAAGGATACACAATGATGGAAAACTGTATGTTTTTTAGAACAACAAGTAATCCATGAGTACTTTATCAATGTAATACTTTTCACCTTTACGAAGTAGTAAATACTCTTCACTTAATAGAAGATCACCACTTATCATTTGTAACAAAAATATTAACATAAACACCGATAAATAATAGATAACATATAATGGTAACTTGGGACATAAACTTACTTAAATTGAATAACCATACAGTTGACTTATACACTTATCACTAAATTAAATAGCAATACGACCGACTTCCTTACGCAATGCATTGGAGGTTATAACGTAACCACCCATATTGGTCTTCATGACACCACCCATCATATGGTTTATCATGTAACCACCCGTCAAATGTCCAAGTACCATTATAAAATCATAAGACATAAAAAAAATATAATGGAAAGAAATCAATTCAACATTTAAATCATAATATATAACATAAATATATTGATATAACAAATCCATTATCAAAACCATTTTCAATACATAAAAGCCTATATGGTATTAATATCATTTTAAAAATATTACAGCTTGTTGAGGAAGCTAAAGACCAAATAAAACTCGTGGCGGTGGAAAAGATTTTTTCTCCCCATACGTTTAAAGAAACATTAATTTTTGTCGTTTAGTAAAACTATTAGTAGAAAAGGATTCCCATTGAATGAAATGAAATTTCAAATGTGTTAACACATCTTGTAAAATAAAGTCTTGTATTAAAACAAAATATGCCTCAATTAAAGGAGATTGAGACGAAATCCCATACAAAGTAGGTATCCTTATATTAAGGATAAATCAATTACATAATTATATGTGACAAATATAAATAAACCAAATATAAGAGGATATTAAGTGTAAGACAATAAGAGGTCATCCACACATATTCATAGTATGACATAATCAGGAAGTAGATGTTTAACAAAAATAATTGAAATCGGGTTAAGAAGTTCCCATACAGAAATTCAACAGCCAAAAAACGTCATTTTAAAATTGAGAAAATAAGAACATGATAGATAAAAAGGGTATCTCATCACTTGGACATATCATTTACATTAATAAGGATATATAATAACATATCCCAATATAAGAAGATATAAATTAAATTACCTAACAAAAACAACTATTTTAAAGAGGATGGTGGACAGTTCCATTACTGATTTGGGTAACATTCGAAACATACACCCCATGAAAGAAGGACTATAAAAAAATGATGTAAATACTCATAAACAAAAATATATTACACAAATAGTAGCATAATGGGAAGTACATACACCACTCAAAGCAAATTTTGGAAAATGTAGCATAAATCTCAAGGTAACAAAAAGTGAGATAAAAACCCCTTACCTTGTTGTGATCAATCGAGTTGTATGACCAAAAGAAAATAAACACAAAATTAATCACATAATACCAATAATATAAATATAATCATGAAAATATATATTAATTGTCAGTACACAATACACCACATGCAATAAATAAGTGGCGAACAATGGAAATCTCACATAATTAAAAGTGAGATAAGAAACCCCTTACAGAAATTCGGTAGCCTAATGGCGCCACTTAAAAATTCCAAAAAATGGATTGATGAGATAAAATATGGTCCCTCATCATAATAACATAAAATTTACAGAAATATTAATATAAAATAACATCACAAAACTTAAGAAAGAGGCACTTAATGTATGTGACATAAAAGAATGTAATTAAAAAGAAATAGAGGTAGGATCCCTTACGAAAATTTGGCAGCCTAACAGTGCCACTTAAAATTTCATAAAATGAATTGATGAGAGTAAGAGGGGTGTATATCATCATATTAAAAAAAAAATTACAGTATGTTTAATATAAAATAACATCCTCCAACATAAGAACATGGATCATATATGAAATGACATAAAAGAGGGTACCTGAAAAGAAAAGGAGGGGTCAGATACCATACCTCAAGTCTGACTTGTCTTGTTTGTTTCTTTATATTCTTGAATAATAAACATTGGTCAATTTATAATTGCTTAATGACCTAATTTAAAGATTATTATTCAGTTAATATCACATATTATAATGTATTAATAATTGGTTAATAATGTGAGTTCATATCAGACATTTTTGTCGATGTTCGGTAAATGAGAAAAAATTGAACTTGTTGGAAATGAATTTTCTATGTAGTTATAGTTAAATGATCTACAAAATATTATTAATATTTTAAATATCATATATATCCATTATATATTCACTTTATTGTTTTCCAAAACATTCGATGATACGAAAATGAAATGCACGGTTTATGGAGACGGTACGCCATACGTACGCATGAATGCTACTTTCATTTCTTTCCCATATTAATGGAATTAAAACTAAATGAGATATATATATTATAATTGCAGTATTATATATGTTATATAGGTAAAATAAGTTCATTATTATCACTATTTATACATTCCATGAGTTGCATGAACGAGTCACATCACTGGAGGGGGAGGTAGTCCACACTTCCACAAATAAAATTATCACATTTTCACAACATGAAAAGCATAAATGTACATTTTAAATGTAAACTAAATTAGAAAATTGAGGAAATAAATATAATATATATCATAGATAAATATAGTGACATCATAATTGCCACCATGAGAGGTGGTAGGAGAAGATAGAACAATCATCGGTTCGTGAGGTAGTAATTCACCTTCCACAGAAATAGTATGTTATTTAATCATTAGACAGAGGTGTGTGTAAGTGTAGCTCGAATACATCTCATAAAAACACACTAGTATATTGAATATACTTTTTTTGTTACAAAATTAAGGAATAAAAAGAGTTTATGGGGATGTAGAAGGAAAATAAAACAAAAGAACCTAAGAGATGACATTACCTTTAAATCGGGTAACTCCATTTGGTTTGAACCAAAAGGGATTCTTGAAGAGAATTGTTCCTAAGGAAAGGCTTCTTGGATGAGTATAGGGATGTGGGAAGATAAAATGAGCATATTTTTGTTGATCCAAGGGCTTGAGAGGTGTGTGTAAGGAGGTAGAGGTAGGGGCCTTTATAAGAGGGTGGAGGGGCACTCTTGGAAAGACTTCAAAAGGTACATTTTTATAAAATGTTTTTCCGATATGAAAGATCATTCAATTATATATTTCGAGGATAAGGTGATAAGGGTTCTAAATCCACCGATACAATATATTTTTGACAAGTGTAGGTCTTATATTTTACATTATCTTTTCATTTTATTTAAATTGTTAAATAATGAGGTAATCACTGTATCATCATGGTGTCATAAATAATTTAATATATTTTATGTCTAAAAATTATAGAAAAAATATCATGATATAAGTAATATTTGTATATTTATAATTAATATTTATAGTTAAACATATGAATTTTATAACCCCATGTAAAAATTAATTTAGTAAATCAATACATGTTTGTGACATTTTTATTTTAACTTTAAATAAATAGTTATTAAGGTCATTTTCTAACCAAAGTGGCTCCATGGTGTCCCCAAGAAGACCCAAGGATTATCATGGTCGGCCATGACTCATCCAATAATGGTATTACATGTTTCATGGTCATTTCAAATTATTATAGCATTATCTTTACCTTAAATTACACTAATTACCTTTAATCGCGATTAATAAAACAGAAAAGTTACTATTCACCAAAAAATTATTTTAATCCCATTGAACAACATTTTACATTTTAATTACAACCATTTATGTATGAATTTTTAAATTCCAATCACATAAGTGTTAATGTTTTATTTAAATGAAAAATAAGTTTTTAACTACCACTTAGTGGTTTCACTATTCATCAAAAATTAAAATTTTTTAGAAAAATACCAAAAAATCACCGTAAGCTATATTTGATATTCCGAATTACAAAATTATGTCAATTTTAAAAAATTAAAATCATTTAAGTTGAATTAATTAATTTAATAATTATTTCACTCTATCAAAACAATAGCGTGTTTTTTAAGAAACAATTTCTATTAAAAGTTTGACACTAGTTTAAGTCCAATTTCAAAGTGAAATTAATTCCAATGACGAACATTGGATTAAATGGTAAAAATATATTCAAATTTCCTTTTAATACCAATTAAATAAATGATCTAATCATATAAATAAATTAGGTTAAAAAGAGGTTTTGAATTAAAATACAACATTTTTCACTTATTCATTAAAAATGGACTTTATCAAAAAATAAAATAAAAAAAACCTACACAAAGTAAATTTTGATATCCCAATTCTAAAAAGGATTTTTTTTGGTCCTATATAACATATTAAATTGTCTACTAGTTGACTTAAAAAGGGTTCTTCATTAAAAGGCGGTTAATCGACCTTTTAAAGAATATTAGAATATTTACCCATAAAATTCGATTCATTTACATTTTATGCCTCTAAAATTTATTGGATAAAAGTAAAAATATTTGTGAAATATATATAATCATTTTTTAGTTATTTCTATTCATTCTCACCATTATTACAGCTAGGCATAACTACCATTTAGAATAATATTATTTTATTATTAGAGTACAACGTAAGATTTCCATGAAACACGTTATTGTGTATTGGGTACGCCATCAAGAATAGTTTTTCCTTTATATTAATATTAACATTTTATTCAAAAATATGGATAAATATAAAAATTTCTTATTCTTTATTTACATGGGGTGTTACAGGTTCAACTCAAGTATCTACTAAACTAGAATGACAGATGACGATGTATTTCAATAACACCTATGGTTATTCTAGCTTTTGTAGGGAAATGTCATTATTTATAGAACCTGATGGAAAGTGTCCTTCATTAGTTTCATCTCTATCTCCTATATATTTTGCTGGAATTCATCATAAGGGAATTCACCTTCATTTAATATTCATCTAGAGGAGGAGGTTGGCCTCTCCCATCAGTGTTATAGACTTTATATAGCATAATTTATAGTGTTCCTGATAATGGATTGAGAAAGAGAGAATAGTAATGGTAAAAAAAAATTCCACTAGCGGTGCACTACCATTGATTCATCACAATGGATGCATCATGATAGCTCAACCTCTTTATCATATTTGAGCTCAAATCTTTAAAAGTAAAATGATTTCCTAATATCGATAGTCTATTGATTTTTTAATTGACTTAATTTGATTGATTTTGTGGACTCAATTGTCCTTATTAAATATGTCTACAACTCTTATGTGTTTTGGTGATCTATTTTTGAAGAGGTCTCTTGGAGATGTGGAGTGGAGTTTCCCCTGTGACCCATTCTTCCCTAGAGACACAACACCAAATATATACTCTTAGTAGGGAGGCACCACCGGTGTCTATCCCAAATAAAAAAATGTAACATTAATTAAGGAAATACGCAGATATATGTGGATGCAATAAAAAGGACAACATAGAAAAAAAAACCCGTCCAGGTTCCCTATGGAGACACGACGACTATACCAGCTTCGGCTCGTTTCCGGTAAAGTAACCTGATCATGTCACCATTTATATATATATAAATCATTTATATCATAAATGGAGTGAGGTACGAATGACTGCCATCCATTAATTGAGACTAACAGGCAAGAGGTAAGAATGATTCCCATCCCTATAGGTCAACGGGAAAGGGGTAATAATGCCTCCCTTCCATACACATATCGAGATTAGCGGGGATGAGGTAAGAATGCCATTCATCCATAAATAAATTGACAAGGGGTAGGAATGCCTCCCTTCCATACATGTTCATAATACTAGCTAGGGGTATAACATGCTCCCATCCAAACACGTAAAACATCACTAGAAATGAACTGGAAAGGGTAAAGAATGCCTCCATTCCAGACAAGTTTTATCACACTGGAATAGGGTATAACTTCCTCCCATCAAACCACGTATTTGTCACTAGGTGGACTCAGCCTGCACATACCTATATAATCATTCATTATGTGGCATCAGCATGTGGGCACACACAGTACTACCATGTCTATAATATACTTATTATGGAATTACCTCATAATCATTCAAAGAATCAAATCACAATCACAAACAATCATTCAACCCATATCCACATAAATGGTTATAATCACGTTCATAAAAATATACCTAAGGAAAAGTGTCTCATGTTTCATTATAACTTTTATACTCAAAGAAACTCTTCTTAAGTATCTATTTCAATAAATTAACATATTCATCACATTTATAAAAGGTACATGAGGTATCCCGCTCATATACGATATTGGATAATTCCAAATTCATTCTTCATTTTTCATATATCATTTCAAAGACATTGAGGGATTTAAAAAGCAAAACGAGGTGCTATGGACTGCCCCTCCTAGGTAAGTCCCATTCACTAGATCCATTCAATTAACATAAGCTGTGCTTATTCCATTATCTGGAGGTATGGTCTTACCACCCTATTCCATTTCATTCTAGATAAACCATTTCATTAAAAGAGAACAACTTTTATGCTTTGACCATTTGGTACAATTCATAGGAAACATGACATCATCAATTATCACCAAAGCACAACAAGAATTTAGCAGGCAAGCATAAGAATCTACTTCCTACTTTAATCATGAAAACATCACACCTCTGATCGAGGGGTTTTGTTATTACATCATTACTTTTGTGACTTTGAACCCATTTTAATCTTGTCCCTGCAATTCACACTCTTTTCATAGAATAATTTAATTGAAATTAAAATTTCATAATTAAAATAATAAAACAATGCAGTATAAGGCTCTTTAAATTATTTACTATAAATTAAAGGTCAATGATAGGGACCCTACCTCAAGGTGGATTTATCCATCCACTCCAGCTCTTGGCACTTTCTAACTAAGAGTCATTGCTGCTCCCCCACAAGGGATATGTGATTTCATAAATGAACTATACCTACAAAGGAAAGTTGCCTAAGATCCGGAAAAGAAAAATCATTCCAAAATAATAATGCACACGGAGAAAAATACCAGGATCTCTTTAACAACATTAGACATTAATTTAGAGGATGTGAAAACAATAAATGAGAAAAAACCATACCTAGGAATCAACTTGGTTGACTGAAACAACTGCGATCCACCACGCCATTGGTAGAGGACATCATACGTACACCAACGAGCTCCTGAGGGACCATTCTCACCCCTTTACAATAGAAGAATCAAGAACGAAACGAATCAAACAACAAACCCTAAACATGGGTGTTCGAACGAATTAGATTACGACAAAATGAAGAGGGAAAATAAGACAAGTAGTGGAGGAGACTTGGGAAGAGGTCCTACCTTGAATATCCGGAGAAGGATCCTTCAGAAATTGGGAGAAACCTGAGGAAGAGAGGGAGGCCATAGAGGAGGCTTGTGCGTGGCTTGAGGGGGAACCCTCCCTGGGTGCGTTTATGGCCGAGTGAATTTGGAGGAAGAGGTGTGTTTATGTTAGTTTTTATTTTTAATTTCATTTTATTTTAAAACACTTTTTAATATTATAAGAAAAACCCAAAACCAGCCATGGTGCACGGCTTGGGCCGTCCGGTTTGGCAAACAGAGCACCAACCGTGTGTCCCGCACTGGACACCCAAGACACCCTGCACGTGTTGACCGCACAGTTTGGGAAATCGTGCATAGCCCGTGCAAACTCCTCTGCATACCAATTTTAAGCCACACGGTTTGGGCCTCAGGGTTTGGGAAACAATGCGGCAACCATGCACCTTCTGTTGACGCATAAAAATTAGCTGTCATCGGTTCCGAAGCCTGGTCTTAGATTCGACACGCTCAACAATTGAAAATGTTTGATTTCCCCCACTTTTTAACCTGGTTCAAAACACGGGTCATTACACTCCAACTCCTCTACGGCTAACTCCTGTCATCAAAAATCCCTTTTCTACCATCGTGACGTTGTACTCCTCTATTAACCTCACCTCCACCGCTGAACCCATCTACTACTACCATCTCCTCCGTCACACATTGAACCCCACATATACCATGAATTCTTTATTTGCATCATACCCTCCTACTCTGGACACAACTCATATATTTTTGATCCTCATATCTATTATGAATCCCTCCTCCTATACAAACACATCTCCACCACCATCCCTTCTCCTCATGTGATACCGCTATGAGTATTCTTGAAATGCTCTTAATATTTAATTTCTATCTTTACACTTTACAATCATCCATGATCAATTATGTGATTATAACTTATGTATTTTTGCTTAAGAATATTGATGATCTTATAGGGAAATAATATTCTAATTAAATGTTTTATTGAGAAAATGTTGGTGTTTCCATTATATTAATATATGTTCACACATACTACGTACACTATGTTGGATATGCAGAACCACAATATAAATTTTTGGATAAAAAAGTATATATTCTGATATTAGATGATTGGGTGCCAATTGATGCATAGTGGAATAATAATTGGATTGTTTGATAGGAGATTTTGATAATGAAAACCATTTTTGTATGGTGATCATGTCATATAATATATCCAATCCATTTGAGTTATTTTATTAGTGTTCATTAAAATGTTTTTAATTATCTATTTCCATATAGATAAGGTTTATTGTTTTTGAATGAAATCATATAGTGATGTTTGTTTTTCTATTATATTTTTAATCATTTTTAGAGTAATGTATTATTTATTTATCTGGAAAATATATGTCACATGAAGGTTCCATTTCTGTTCAGAGGATTTTTTGATTATTACCTATAAATTTACATAAAGAAGGAAAATTGTGCACCACATATTAAACTAATACACTATGTGATAGGCACTAGTCCATTTAAATCTATGTACACTCTTGGGGTAGTAGTGAACTAATTCATGTAATTTGAGATAGGGTCCTTATACACTACCAGAAAATGGGGAAAGGGGAATGTGTCATCTTATCAGTGCTAAGCAGAAATTGCTGATAAAGGGGGCTTTTATTAGTGCTTGATAAAAGCACCCATAAATGTTTTGAATAATTATTTATATTTATTTATTATGTTTAAATTAAAAAAAATTATTAATATATATTAAATATAATACGAATTTTTATAATAAATATATATTTTATAATAAATAAAAAATATATATATAATGTTTTAAAAAAAGTATATGACTATAATTAATGTTATACATGTTTCTAATGAATTTTTCAAATAAATATATTGACCATGTGTGCTTATATATTATCTATCATCTAGAATTTTCAATTATACATCACTATCTTATTATTATTATTTTCGAGGGATGACTTATTTTTTATGATGTTTATTTTACTAGGTATATATGATTTATTCATGTTTCCCATATAATAAATTTGGTTCTCAATAGTTATCAAAATACATTAAATATATGTAATGATTAAATATATTTATTTCATTTATAATTATTAAATTTTACATATATAAAAATACTTTCATTACATATTTATTTGTAATTATAATTATAACTGTATATATATAAATAGTAATAATGTTACAGAAAATTCATATTTTATAATATTATAAATATATTTATCTATATATATATTTTTATAAATATATTTAAGAATTTTAAAATATATTTATTTATTGTTATAATTATAACTACATATATATGTAAAAAATTTGATAATTATAATTAATATATTTGTTATACTACATATAAAGTTATAAATATATTTATGAAGAAATATTTATAAATAAACAACAATTTTTATAATTAGATTTTAAAATAAATATAGATATAGTTAAATAATTAAAAACAATAATAAATATATTCATTATATATATTAACATACAGATATCTATAAATAAAGCAAAAATATTTATAATTTTAAATCTAAATAAATGTTTGATATATTTAAATAATAACAAAAATAAAATAATAATATCAATTATAAATATTTATAAAATTATAAATATATTTTTTATAAATTTGTAATTATACATATATATATATATAATATACTTATTATAATTATTAATTGAAAATAAATAATTAAATATTTATTATTTATAAATATAAATAAATAATAATTAATTTATCGATTTATTAAATCATAAAAAATATATTTATTCTTTTCATATGTAATGTTATATATAATAAAATAAATATATAGAAATATTGAGAAATAAATAAAAATATTTATAAGTATATTTTTAAATAAATACAAAGTAGTGATGCCTGCTTCTCAACAATTGAACTACCAACCCTCTTGGTGTCACCCCGCACCGAGATCTTCTATAGGCGCGCTCTTGCGCCCACACCTGCCACTCGGGCACGGCACTGGCGCCCACTATGCTTGTCATGGGAGCGCTCCTCGCGCTCAATCTGCGTAGGGTTTGACAACCATGCGTTGCCCTTAGGGCTTATACACGGCTCCCCGGCCTCTTGGGCTGGCCCCATGGGATCCCCATGGGCGTGGTGACCTTGAGTCCCATAAGAGCCTTGGGTCGAACCCTTAAGGCTGGCCCTTTAGGATGGCTAATTTTTTGCTTCTTAAACACTAAGTACTTTGTTTGATGACAAAGTAACTAAGTGTAAAATGCCAAATGCAAAGCCACTTCTTCCAATACATTCTTCCTCTTCTCCATTCTTCTTCTTCATCAAAATAATTCCTTGCATCCTCTTCATGATTCCTCATCTCCATCTATAATATGTAATCCTGACTAATAAATGGAATTCTTCTTCAACCGAACTCTTTAATCAAAAAAAATTCTTCAAAGTTCTTCATTGATCCAATCAGAGATCAAGTTGGATCGTCTTCATGTTCACATGAACTACGAAATAGTACATGGTCTCTTTCAATCCACTTCATCCACTTAAGGGTTGTGGATGGATCTCTTCATCTCCTCATGCATCGTGAAGACAATGCATGGTCTTCAAACATTGTTGTGACATTGTATCCAGTTGATACAAGTTCTTTGAACTTAAAGACCAGCTCCTCAATCGTTAAATGTAATTATGATGCTCCATCATCATCCATTCTTCAAGTGGTGTAACTTAGTATCATCTTGATACAAGTATTGAAACATTAAGATCAGTTCTACAATCGTCTGATATAGTATGAGAATGTTTCAACCATTTCCTCCAATGTCACTAAGTGAATCACCTAAGTGACATGCATCTTAGTTCATTGGCCATTCTCCATTCATCAACATCACCATCACATCCTTTGTCATTCACATATTGAAACTCCTTGACATCCATCCATTCATTCCTTGGCAACATCATGCCTCATTGACCACAAATGCAACACAGGTCACTTCAATATCCCCCTTTGTATTTGTTTTCAATACACTTCTTCAGCACATATGAATGGGTCAATATATGTGCCAACATTCCAACATTTTCTCCCCCTTATTGGCAATCAAATGCAAAGGTGTGGTGTGGTTCTCATCCAAAAATTACTTCATCCCTTTGAATAGTATTTTCATGAAAATCACCAAGAGAGGGATGATGTCACATCTTATCATTAGTAAAGAACCTTATGTAGATCAACTCTAAGTCTACGTGGGCTAACCTGGGGTAGAAAACAAGAGTGATGTAACCAAGGAACTCAATGCTGTCCAAAATTCACTATACATGTGAGATCAGGCTTCAAGGGTTTTGAAATTTTTCTGATATATCAATGAATTGCTAAATCCTGCACATACTTCATGAAACTCATTAGAAAGTTCAGTGCAAAGATAAAGCATCACCTTTCATCCATTTGCCTTCAATCAATACTCCCCCTTAATTGACATGATGATGCATTTAAGAAACAACAGATGAAAGTATGATTGGAATACCTTCACTTTTCCCAAGATGGTATTGATCTCAGAATCCCATCATCTCTAGATTGGCTCCCCCTCAAGGGGTGCACTCCATTCTGTCCAAACCACTCTCTAGTTGAGAATGATCATCATCTTCCATTCACTGGAATGTTAGAACATGTAAATACAAGTGATTAGGGAATAAGATGGAACCTCCTTGGTTCATCAATGTGAACAACATGGTTGAGAAGATTCTATCAACCGAGATGTCCCATTTTCACCATTCTTCACACTTGCACATTTTATCTTCAATGATGTTTGTTCCGGTGTGGATCTCAACACCACTTCAACTTCTTTGTGTGTGACTCCTCTATTTCTAGGTGCCTTCTGAGCACTAGAGCCTCCTTGTGAAATCTTCATTTTTTTAAAGAATCCCTTCTGAGCATGAATGAATATCATGCATTTATCACTAGTATGTCCAGCTTGATTGCACCTCACACACAGAACATGATCTTCATGTGAAATCATTTTATTTCCTTTTGCCTTAGCTATTGTCAGTGCTTTATCTTCAGCTCTCTGCAGCTCTCTGGCAAGTTGAAACTGATTAGTCCATATGACTAACAAGTCATTTGGAAGTGAGGCCTCAGTTTTGGAAATTCCACATGGTTCTTTTGATGTTGTTAAGGTACCTTTCATAGGAAACTTATTTTCAATCAATCCTTTATGATTCTTTTGGATTGATTGTCTTTTTGAGTCCAATCTGCTTCTATTCAGTTCCATGGAGTGTCCTTTATTTCCACAGTAGAAGCATGTTTTCTTGGGGGTCCTTCTGGATGCATCACCCTTCTTGGATTTAGACTCCATGGAATTCTTTTCCTTTTTGAAAACCATCTTGGGGGCATCTTAAACTTTCTTCTTGCTTCCCAAGGATTCCATTTTAGCCAGTTTCAGTGATCTTCTCTTCTTTTTAGCTATGGATACAGTTGGAGATTGACATGTATCTTTTTGACCACTTTTGCAATCATCCCAGATGTTGTCAAGTAATCCAAATATATTTGCAGTAAACAGATGTCTATGGACCTGTGGATGCTGCTTCTTTTCCACTGGCTTGCTCCCCCTTGGCATGGGATTCCATTGTGATTTTACATTCAGTGGATTGTACCAAAAATATTTTTCTCAGTGCCCATACTTGTTACAACACCAAAACTGACCCACAAATCTTGACCTCTTTATTCCTTCTTGTTGTTGGGCATTTCTATTGAATTGAAATGTTGTTTCAGGAGAGCTCTCTTTCTTCATCTTCATCATCCATACTTCATCAGAATTACTCTTCCGTCCTAATCTTTTTGTAGAAAAACATTTAGATGCATGAGTACACGATGGTATGGATGGTACCTTCTTTTTAGAAGATGTTTCCCTTTCATTAGAGGGTGACTTTATTTTATAATCATCATGCTCAATGCACACTTGTGTAGCAACATTTCTTCTTTCAGTTGACTAGGAAGTTTCAGCTTTGGGTGGTTGCATATTTTTCAAGATCACCTCTTGTTCTAAGCATTTCATATTGACGGAGTTCTTATCATCCTCAACAGTTCTTAGCCTTCCTTCCCAATTTTCATTCAGCTCTTTTATCTGGTCATCATGCACCTTCTTCATTTCTTGCAATGAACTGTCAATCGCCTTCACCCTTTTTACTTTGCATTCATGTTGAGAATCTTTGAAAATCATTGACACTTTGTGTCTCTTTTCCAGTGCATGGAAAACATCTTTGATCATTATCATAAATATTTCTTTCTTAGAGAAGCTTCTTTTCAATTCATCAGAATTATCTTCAAATCTTTCATTGCAATGGGAAACAGTTCCATCTTTGGCCTTCACCAGCTTTCTGAGTGGGTTGGATATGGCAACCCTTTTAGCCAACTGATCTTCCATTACATTGTCTTCTTCTACTAGCAGTAATTTTTTTTCCTGAAGAGGATTTATGCTTGTAGCTATACACTTTGCCACATCCTTGGGGGATTTCTTATGAAGATATTCGATTTCATTTTGAAGATCATTCACTGTACCAACTTCATCACAACTAGGACATTCTTTCTTCATCTTCTTGGCATGTTTCCTCTTTCTATTATTCTAGGTCTTGGAAGATATCTCCATTTGAGGGTATTCACTCACTTCCTCAAATCTGCACTTCATTCAGACTCCCTTGGATCATTAAGTGGTAACCTCCCTTTGATACCAATTGAAGTGCCCAGATCAGTGTGAATCACTGAGAGGGGGAGGGGGTGAATCCGTGATCCCTTTAAACTTATTACTAATAGATTATTTTCAATTAAACCTATATGGCTAGTTAAATCCTCGATCCAAACTTATTATATCTCTCGACCTTTCCACGAATGATGCAGTAAATGTAAAGGCACTGGACACAAGGATTTACAAGGTTCGGCACCAAAGGCCTACGTACTTGCCATGTTGGTTATACCCCCCAACATGGTTTCTCCATTATAATCTGTTAGTATTACAATGGTCGATACAGAGTCCCATTGTATCTCTCCTGAGTCCCATAGGAGGGTCTTTATACTACATCCCACAGTGTTACCAGAGTCCCACTGGCCTGCTCCAGAATCCCACTAAAGACTTCTTCCACCCTTAGTCTCACATGGGGCTTCTTATGGCTCCTCGAGTCACATGAGTAGATCTTCTTCTGTTCAGCTCTTCAAGTATCTTCAACAGCCTGGGATAAAGGTTGCTGGCCTTGCTCTCTACTTCTTCTCACTTGTGATGAATAGGACTCCTCATCTTGCTCAGGATTTATCTCCTTCTTCTAAGGATGTCCTGGATTCTCTCTTCAAGAATCTTCAACAGCCTATGAAAAGGTCTGTTGGTCTAGCTGAAGACTTCTGATCACTTCAGTTGATCAGGATCTTCTCAATCTACTGAAAACTCAGACAACAGATTTCTTTATCATCAATCTGGCTTCAGTCTCACTTCAACACAACTTCAGGCACTGAGTGCATGGCATCTCTGCCTCTTCATGCACTGATTTCATGGGTTCTCAATAATCTTCAAGAAATCTTTGTCTTGGACAAATTAGATGCACACATCCAGATTCAGCTTTGTTCACGTGTGCATGTGCATGCATGCATTCATTCTCTCCCCTTCTTCTTGTCTTGGTACAATAAACCCACAAAGGGTAATAACACATTAAGAGCACACACCTTCTTCACTCAACCACTTTGTTCAATTTTTTCACACACTTAAATTTGTTTTATACTTTAGTGCAGATCTCCTCTTCCTTCTTATTCTAAATGTGTATACATTTCACACACCTAGGCTTCGACCATCACTTGTTTAGCACACACAACTTGTTAAATTTTTTTCACACAGAAAATGTGTTCTTCTTTGTTGTGGACTACACTTCTTATGCACATACCCAAGGCTATGGCCTCTTTGTTATTTTGCTCACACAAGCCGTAGGTATATAATGGCCTTCCTCCTTTGCACACCCACTAGCCCACAACCTTCTCTTTCTTTGAATTACACACACTCAAAGTTTTGTATCTCACTTATACCCGAACCCTTATCACAAAGAAGGAGCACAAGGGGTGTGGCCAACCTTCTCATTCAAAGAGCAAGGCACACTTGGGTGCATAAGGCAGCACACAAGGTCTTGAGTGCAAGCACCACGCAAGGTGATTCCACGGGCGCGCAAGTACCACTGACGCAAAGGGGGCGCGATGAACAGAGGGTGCGCGCAAGGTCAGGCTACCCAACCTCTCCTTCTTGTCAGGAAAAGGGGTAGTGCGCAGGGGACATCCATTTCTTCTTTCGTGCATGGAGTGCGCAAAAGGAATCTCACGGAGCCTTTGATGGATCCGGGATTCACTGCCGTGCAAGTGGAGTTGCGCGGAGCTCTTTTCTTCACGAGGCACAGAGGCACTCCCACAATACTTCTCTCGAATTTTTAAACAATCCTCCTCGAGGGCTCGACCTCTCATTATATAGGCAGAGGAATTCCTTTGTTCATCCGCATGATAATTTTTTGATCTCCCAAAGATTTCGAATCTTCATGATTTTTCAAATCTTGATTTCTCTCTCGTGTTTCACCGCGGGTTCACTTCCATTATTTTTCCTCTACGTGCATGTGCATGGAACCGCATGAAACTCTCTATTTAGCCTGATTCATGCAAAGCATAACCTTCATGTGGCCTTGGTATGTCCGATTTCTTCGGCCTCACTAGAATTCTCCCACTACTATGCATGAGTGAATTTTTCTTGCGTGGATGTGTTTGTTACATCCAGACGAACCCAATGAATGCTTCAGCTCGAACAACGGTGGCCAGATGCTCAAAAAACATCCTTGGGAGGCGCCTG
The DNA here is from genome assembly GCA_963277665.1 of Viscum album. Taxonomy (NCBI): domain Eukaryota; kingdom Viridiplantae; phylum Streptophyta; class Magnoliopsida; order Santalales; family Viscaceae; genus Viscum; species Viscum album. The sequence goes on from OY728134.1 coordinate 768,104,849, forward strand.
GTACACGACAAGGCTGCGGGAGTGACACAGAGTGTCCTCAACTGTCTGGAGGTAGACGAAAAGCTTACAGCCGTTGGATCGCTTCTTAAATGATCGTCGATGGCTGTGATTTGATCACGGCGAGACACGATGAGATGAGCGGCACCGATTGACGTGCGATGGAATGGACGACCACGATTAGATCCCCGATGAAAATAGTGCGCCCCACATCGAATCGTCCAGCCTTTTCTCCGTGGTTTATCAAAGTAGCGATGCCCACTTCTCAGCAATTGAACTTCCAACCCTCTCGGTGTTGCCCCGCACCAAGATCTTCTGCGGGCGCCCTCTTGCGCCCACACCTACCACTCGGGCGCGCCACTGGTGCACACTATGCTTGTCATGGGCGCGCTCCTCGCGCTCACTCTGCGCAGGGATTGATAACCCTGTGTGGCCCTCAGGGATTATACACACCCCCTCGGCCTCTCGGGCTGGCCCCATGGGATCCCCATGGGCGTGGTGACCTTGAGTCCCACAAGAGCCTTGGGTCGAACCCTTAAGGCTGGCCCTTTAGGTTGGAAAAATTTTTGCTTCTTAAACACTAAGTACTTTGTTTAAATACAAAGTAACTATGTGTAAAATGCCAAATTCACAACCACTTCTTCCAATCCATTCTTCCTCTTCTCCATCCTTCTTCTTCTTCAAAAGAATTCCTTCCATCCTCTTCATGATTCCTCGTCTCCATCTATAATATGTAATCATCACTAATAAATGGAATTCTTCTTCAACCAAACTCTTGAATCAAAAAAATTCTTCAAAGTTCTTCAAGGATCCAATCATAGATCAAGTTGGATCGTCTTCATGTTCACATGCACTACGAAATAGTACATGGTCTCTTTCAATCCACTTCATCCACATAAGGATTGTGGATGGATGTCCTCATCTCCTCATGCATTGTGAAGACAATGCATGGTCTTCAAACATTGTTGTGACATTGTATCCAGTTGATTCAAGTTCTTTGAACATAAATACCTGCTCATCAATCGTTATATGTAATGATGATGCTCCATCATCATCCATTCTTCAAGTGGTGTAACATAGTATCATCTTGATACATGTATTGAAACATTAAGATCAGCTCTACAATCGTCTGATATGGTATGAGAATGTTTCAACCATTTCCTCCAATGTCACTAAGTGAATCTCCTAAGTGACATGCATCTTACTTATTTGACCATTATCCATTCATCACCATCACCATCACATCCTTTATCATTCACATATTGAAACTCCTTGACATCCATCCATTCATTCCTTGACAACATCATGCCTCATTGACAACAAATGTAACACAGTGCACTTCAATCTCCCCCTTTGGATTTGTTGTCAATACACTTCTTCAACACATATGAATGGGTCAATATATGTGCCAAAATTCCAACATTTTATCCCCCTTATTGGCAATCAAATGCAAAGGTGTGGTGTGGTTCTCTTCAAAAAATCACTTCCTCCCTTTGAATAGTATTTTCTTGAAAATCATCAAGAGAGGGATGATGTCACATGTTCTCTTTAGAAAAGAACCTTTAGTAGATCAACTCTAAGTCTATGTGGGCTAGCCCGGTGTAGAAAACAAGATTGATGTAACCAAGGAACTCAATGTTGTCCAAAATTCACTGTACATGTGAGATCATGCTTCAAGGGGTTTGAAAATTTTCACATATATCAATGAATTGCTAAATCCTGCACATACTTCATAAAACTCATTAGAAAGTTCAGTGAAAAGGTAAATCTTCACCATTCATCCATTTGCCTTCAATCAATACTCCCCCTTAATTGACATGATGATGCAATTAAGAAACATCAGATGAAAGTATGATTGGAATACCTTCACTTTTCTCAAGATGGTATTGATCTCAGAATCCCATCTTCTCTAGATTGGCTCCCCCTCAAGGGGTGCACTCCATTCTGTCCAAATCACTCTCCATTTGAGAATGATCATCATCTTCAATTCACTGCAATGTTAGCACATGTAAATAAAAGTGATTAGGGAATAAGATGGAACCTCCTTGGTTCATCAATGTGAACAACAAGGTTGAGAAGATTCACTCAACCGAGATGTCCCATTTTCACCATTTTTCACACTTGCACATTTAATCTTCAATGATGTTTGTGCTGGTGTGGATATCAACATCTCTTCAACTTATTTGTGTGTGACACCTCTATTTCTAGGTGCCTTCTGAGCACTAGAGCCTCCTGGTGCAATCTTCATTTTTTTAAAGAATACCTTCTTGATTTGGAATGAATATCATGCATTTATCACTAGTATGTCCAGCTTGATTGCACCTCACACACAGAACATGATCTTCATGTGAAATATTTTTCTTTCCTTTTGCCTTAGCTATTGCCAGTTCATTATCTTCAGCTCTCTGCAGCTCTCTGGTATGTTGCAACTGATTAGGCCATATGACTAACAAGTCATTTGTAAGTGAGGCCTTAGTTTTGGAAATTACACATGGTTCATTTGATGCTGTTAAGCTACCTTTCTTAGGTGACTTATTTTCAATCAATCCCTTCTACTTCTTCTGGATTGATTGTCTTTTTGAGTCAAGTCTGCTTCTATTCAGTTCCATGGCGTGTCCTTTATTTCCACAGTAGAAGCATGTTTTCTTGGTGGTCCTTCTGGATGCATCACCCTTCTTGGATTTAGACTGCAAGGACTTCTTTTCCTTTTTCAAAACCTTCTTGGGATCATCTTCAACTTTCTTCTTTCTTCCCAAGGATTCCATTTTAGCCAGGTTCAGTGATCTTCTCTTATTTGTAGCTATGGATACAGTTAGAGATTGACATGTATCTTTTTGACCACTTTTTCAAATATCCCAGATGTTGTCAAGTAATCTAATTATATTTTCAGTAAACAAATGTCTCTGGACCTGTGGATGATGCTTCTTTTCCTCTGGCTTGCTCCCCCTTGGCATGGTCTTCCTTTTTGATTTTACATTCAGTGTATTGTACCAACAATCTTTTACACAGTTCCCATACTTGTTACAACACCATCACAGACCCACAAATCTTGACCTCTTGATTCCTTCTTATTGTTGGGAATTTCTCTTGAATTGTTGTGTTGTTTCAGGAGATCTCTCTTTCTTCATCTTCTTCATCCATACTTGATCAGAATTACACTTCCATCCCGATCATTTTGTGGAAACACATTTAGAATCATGAGTACACGATGGTATGGATGGTACCTTCTTTTTAAAATATGTTTCCCTTTCATTATAGGATGTCTTTATTTTAGAATCATCCTACTCAATGCACACTTGTGTTGCAACATTTATTCTTTCAGCTGACTGGGAAGTTTCAACTTTGGGTGGTTGTAGATTTTTCAACATCACCTCTTGTTCTAAGAATTTCATGTTGAGGGAGTTCTTCTCATCATCAATAGTTCTTAGCCTTCCTTCCCAATTTTCTTTCAGCTGTTTTATCTGGTCATCATGCACCTTCTTCTTTTCTTGCAATGAACTGTCAAGCCCCTTCACCCTTTTTACTTTGGCTTCAAGTTGAGCATCATTGACAATCATTGAAACTTTGTGTCTCTTTTCCAGTGCATGGAAAACATCTTTGATCATTATCATAACGATTTTTTTCTCAGAGAAGCTTATTTGGAATTCATCAACAGTATCTTCAAATATATCATTTCAAAGGGAAACAGTTTCATCTTTGGCCTTCACCAGCTTTCTGAGAGTGTTGGATATGCCAACCCTTTTATCCAAATAATCTTCCATTGCATTGTCTTCTTCTTCTAGCTGTAATTTTTTTTCCTAAAGATCAAGGATGCTTGAAGCTATACACATTGCCACTTCCTTGGGGGCTGTCTTCTGAAGATATTCGATTGCATTTTGAAGATCATTCATTGTACCAACTTCATCACAGCTAGGACATGCTTTCTTCATCTTCTTGGCATGTTTCCTCTTTCTATTTTTATGAGTCTTGGAAGATATCTCCATTTCAGGTTATTCACTAACTTCCTCAAATATGCAATTCATTCAGACTCCCTTGGATCATTTAGAGGTAACCTCCATTTGATACCAATTGATGTGCCCAGATCAGTGTGAATCACTGAGAGGGAGAGGGGGTGAATTGGTGATCCCTTTAAACATTTTACTAACTGATTATTTTCAATTAAACCTATATGGCTTTTTAATGCCTCGATCCAAACTTCTTGTATCTCTCTACCATTCCACGAATGATGCAGTAAATGTAAAGGCACATGACACAAGGATTTACAAGGTTCGGCACCAAAGGCCTACGTCCTTGCCATGTTGGTTATACCCCCCAATATGGTTTCTCCATTATAATCTGTTAGTATTACAATGGTTGATACAGAGTCCCATTGTATCTCTCCTGAGTCCCACATGAGGGTATTTATACTGCGTCCCACAGTGTTACCAGAGTCCCACATGCCTACTCCATAATCCCACTGAAGACTTCTTCCACACTGAGTCTCATAGGGGGATTCTTCTGGCTCCTCGAGTCACACGAGAAGCTCTTCTTCTATTCAGCCCTTCAAGTATCTTCAACAGCCTGGGATAAAGGCTTCTGGCCTCTCTCTCTACTTCTGTTCACTTGTGATGAACATGGATCCTCGTCTTGCTCAGGATTTATCTCCTTCTTCTAAGGATGACATGGCCTCTCTCTTCAAGAATCTTCAACAGCCTCTGAAAAGGTCTGTTGGTCTAGCTCAAGACTTCTGATCACTTAAGTTGATCAGGCTCGTCTCAATCTACTAAAAACTCAGACAACTGATTTCTTTATCTTCAGTCTGGCTTCAGTCTGGCTTCAGTCTGACTTCAACACATCTTCATGCACTGAGTGCATGGCATCTCTGCCTCTTCATGCACTGATTGCATGGGTTCTCAATAATCTTCAAGAACCCTTGGTCTTGTAAAACATAGATTCACACATCCAGATTCATCTTTGTTCACGTGTGCATGTGCATGCATGCATGCATGCACTCCCCTTGTTCTTGTCTTGGTGCAATAAACCCACAAAGGGTAATAACACCTTAATAACACACACCTTCTTCACTCACACACTTTTTTTCAGTTTTTTCACACACTTAAAAGTGTTTTATACTTTAGTGCGGATGTCCTCTTCCTTCTTCTTCTAAATGTGTATACTTTTCACACAACTAGGCTTCGACCTTTACTTGTTTAGAACACACAACTTGTTCTTTGTTTTGCAAACATAAAATGTGTTCTTATTTGTTGTGGCCTACACTTCTTATGCACATACCCAAGGCTACGTCCTCTTTGTTATTTTGCACACACAAGTCGTAGGTATATAATGGCCTTCCTCCTTTGCACACCCACTAGCCCACGACCTTCTGATTCTTTGAATTGCACGCACTCAAAGTTTGGTATCTCACTTATACCCAAACCCTTATCACAATGAAGGAACGCAAGGGGTGCGTCCAACCTTCTCCTTCAAAGTGAAAGGCACACTTGGGTGCACAAGGTTGTGCACAAGGTCTTGAGTGCAAGAACCATGAAAGGTGTTTCCGCGGGTGCGCAAGTACCAATGCCGCGCAGGGGGTGTGGTGCATAGAGGGAGCGCGCATGGTTGTGCTTCCCAACCTATCCTTCCTGTCGTGCAAAGCGGTAGCTCGCAAGAGACCTCCCCTTCATCATTCGTGCAAGGAGTTCGCAAAAGGAACCTCAAAGAGCCTCTGATGGCACCGAGCTTCACTGTCGCGCAAGTGGAGTTGCGCAGAGCTCTTTTCTTCAGGATCAGGCCAAACATTATGTTTTTTATAATATTTTGGATGATGACACATATGTTGAAACCCACAATGAAATTTTTAATAATTTGAATCCATAAAAGAATGATAAATGGATATCAAATACACATAACCAATAGTTTATAGGATGGTTTTGGAACCATAAATTTAAGGAGACAAATGAAATTCCAAACACAATTTTAGAACAACATCTATTGCTAGTTAGAGGACAAAGATTTTATGTATCAATTATAATTATTTTGTAATTAATGATTATACATTCTATACTAATGAACCTAATGAATATGGTGCCATGAAGAATAGTGGACATACACAGGTCGATGATAAAATTAATATTTATGGTGTGGAGGACATTAATTGAATTTATGTGAATGCATCATACTTTGGAATCATCAAAAAATTTTGGGAATTGTATTATCCAATCTTCCAAGTGCATATTTTTTAATGCATGTGGGTTGAAAAATGAGTTCTCTTAAAATAGATGAATTGGGATTCAAGAAAGTTGATTTTAGTAAGGAATGGTAAAATGATAAAATATTTATAATGGAATCATAAACAGTACTACTAATTTATGTTTGTGATCACATAAACCAAAATTGTCTATTGTTCTTTTATTGACCAGAACCACGTAAGGGTCAGTTCAACGTTCAAAATATGATGAACCTTTTATTGGGACATCATATTCTTTTTGTAGTGGCCCATAATTTGATGGAATTTTGTATATCATAAGCACCCAGAATGAACGGATTTAGATAGTCAATTGAGTGGTAAAATACCTTAAGCTTCACAAAAAGAGTGTTCAATAATTAGCCTATATTTTATGTAATATACATTGTGTTACCTTATATTATTATCTATTTGAAAATTCTTTTATGTAATATATTTAAATTTTATTCCACTAATTTAGATAATGAATTATTCATGTGATGGTGCTCTAAATCCGATGGCACAACAAGTGTCTCAACCTACTACTGCTCACAGTGCTCAGGACCAACATGGTTCTCATCCATTAGCTGCTACCTCTCCTAGTGTAGTGGTATAACCACTATCTACACATTATATTTCAAGAACCCCAATTGGAACATATTTAGTATATTGATTCAGGGGAAATGTTATGAAATGGAATAGTGTATACATAGAAAAAACAAGATCGCTGTTGTTTGACTTTGTTAGTAAATATCCTTAATGAAAAAGATAAAGGTGTCAAATTTGACGTAAAATATAATAAGTGAGGTCGTCATGCTAACCACAAAAATCCCATGATTAGTAGTAACATTAAAATCGTTACTCGAAATGTTTTGCTTATTGTTGTACAGTCGTGGAACCATGTTCTCACTGGGCATAAGACACTGATGTGGGGTTATAATACAGTAACATTATGATATCATTTATTTAATTTACTAAAACAAATATTTAAACAATTAATTACTCTTCCTCATACATTATATATTTAATTTATAGTGGATTACTCACAAATGAAATAAGTATTAAGGGCTGTTGGAAATAATCATAGAGAGATTTTACAATTTTAAAGAAATGTTATCATAAAGACGATGAAGGGAATACAAACCTGCACTGGCCTCCTATTTATGCACACTTTATATACCAAGGAGCATTGGATTAATTTACTAGCCTTCATGTGGAGGAATCTTCTCAGGTAAATCATTATTTGTTATATGTTGTTTTACAGAACTTGTATTATCGAATTTGATTGATAGTTTTGTATTTATGAATCTACAATAGATTGCTAAAAATAAGGAACGATCATAAAAACCAGTGTACCCCTATCACAAATCCAGAATGGGATACATGTCACTTCCAAAAAAATGGTATGTATTTTAAATCAACTGTAATACTTTTATGACACATAATACAATACCATATCTATATTATATTTTATATACATATTGATGAATCCAAATCCCAAGTTACATCAATACCATGACAATGTTTATTGAAGGAGGCACGTGAAATTAATGACGGGATAATAATTGATTAAAATTAAAAAAAATTATGGATGAAAATGTTATTATGAAATAATAATTATATTTTTTTATTTATTTTGATTTTACATAATAATGATTTCTTATTATCTTATATTTTCTATCTATCATAGTCACATGAATTAGAAACACAAAAACAGTATGTTGGCATACCATTGGTTTGGAAAATGGAACAATAAAAGTATGTTCCCATCAGAGGTGCGGGATTTGCGGTGACACCCCAAACATTTTTTTAAAAAAACCACATGAGGGTTAATTCTATGTTATCCAAATAATGAGAGAAATGATAGAAATCATTAAAGAACATACGCAATTGAAGAGAGTGTTCATGGAGAAATAGATGTCAGAGGGTAAATAGATTTAAAAACATAAGGACAACCAATACGTAATGATCCCACACTAACCCCCACTAGTTTTTATGTGATCCATTCCCCTTAATAACCTATCTTAGATGTGGTAATCAATGTTAAAATTATTTTTTTGAGAATTATGAATCTTGTGGGTAGTGATACCAATAATATATTGTTATTGTACATGATGAATATGGTTTTGATTTATATCTATCAAAACCCACCCATCGCCTTGTTGCGAGGGCTATGATGTTCAATATCCCGAATTCCATATTACACAACTAAACACTTCCAACATGTCATGTCAGTGTGTTGAGTAATGTATCAAATGATCCAAGCATTGAGAAACATATTCCAATTCATGATGAAGATATTCATAATGTTGAACAAGCTCTTGTAACAATTACCGCATGTTAGTTACAACTTGTAAAAAACATGTCCACAATGAGGTATTCATTTCGAATTTAGATTTTAGATAAACATTTTTTTAATGATAAAGGTTATGAAATGATAAATGATATTACATACCGACATAGGGAAGGGGTGAAAATAATTAATGGATCAACGACATCTCAAGGATCAATCGACAAATAAAAACTATCCACTGAAAGTACCTTAATCTCACCAATTCTATATCTGCTTTTATTACCATTACATGCTCAACTGAATATGACATTGATAGATGGTGGGGTTCAAACAATTTTTTATATAAAAGTAGATAAAAATTGGAAGATCCATATTTAAATAGTGCTGAAAATGTTTGGGAATCCAAATATTATGATTGGATTGGTGTAGCAATTGTAAATTTATACTTTAGGTATGTTCGCCTAATTTTATTTTTCAAAAGACGACTTACTATTATAAATACAACTATTTAAATTTCCTTTTTTCCCATGCATATATATATAAATCAATTGAATGGATTTCTCCATGAACAAAAATTGGGATTCATTATCCCTCACATAACCTCTATATAAAAAAAGACTTCTAATCTAAAAAAGATTATGACATATTGGCAGGACTGCTTAAATTGATTAAAAGAAAAATTACGGATGACAAACTCTTCTTAATACCATCGATATATCGGTAAAACTCAACAATTTAATAATATAATATATGTTTTAATTTCATTCATTACTTATTCTTCTCTATGTTTTTATGTAGCATTAGATTCTCATTTTGGTCATTTTTGTATGAGTACCACAAATCTATTTGGATTCCATCATCGCACCATGATTACATCATTGATCATGAATTTCACTTGTGGTATCAATCGATTGCACCCACTAATGGTCACACAATGATCTAATAATAATTTTTAAATTAACTATGGTCCAAAAGGATGTTCTCATGATATATATATGATGAATCGATAGAGAAATCCACAAAAAAATTATCATTTAAGAATGAAATTCATCTATTTTTCATTTGGCCTCAATTCATTATCTCAGAATTGATGAACGGAGCTGTATAAATCAATGAACCAAAAAATTTACATCAATTTGAAATCTAATGACAATGCACATATCAATTCATGTTCATTGAATTCATTAGAGTTCAATTTGGACTATGAATGAGATGAAATTTACATTAAAAAAACATCCTACCTGTAATCTGGGTCAATCACTAATTAGGAATATATAAATTTTCATTGTAGATGAGATCATCCAATTCCACTATTTTGATGATCCACAATTTGATCTTGATGAAATATCACCCACCATGAATTCTCTCATCCAATAGTTTCTAAGACTCTATTGATTAGCAGCCGAAATATAGTTGATTTCCATACCTGTAAAATTAAAAATAATAATATCACCGCATTGAACTAAATAAAATAAATTCTTTAGTTAATTTATTATATTAAATTTTCACCCATAAAAACATTTTCCACTAAACCACACTGACCATGGTTATGTTGTTCTTAGGGTAAAACCACCATTATGAACTCAAAACTACACTATTATTTCCAATCAAGACATCCATATAGGATATATTCCACATTTTATAGAATATTTCAAACATGTCCTATTTAATATATATAATATATTTTTAAACATTTCTTATGGGAAAATTTGGCCTCAGAATTATATGTTGTCTCAGCACCTATTCTCAAAAATAATTAATATAAAATTTAAAAATTAAAAATGATAAATCTGATCCATTAGAAAATTAATTTCATCTTATATTATGTTGAAAATCAGTTGTTATATAGTTGCCTAGCATACAATCAATCAAAGAACAGACACTGTAACGACCCAAAATATTGAATAATATTTCATTTCAGAAAAATTTATTTTTTAATGTGTCACATTCGTTATATAAATATATATATACTTAAATTTAACTATTAGTTTGGACCTTTATGTGACCGTTGGACCATTGTAAACAATAATAAAGTTAACATAATAATTATTGTTTAAAAATAGAAATGATAATGGATAATTAATTTGGAAAGAAGAGTTGATGGCCTCTACATATAGAATTGTGATATAGGAATCCCATTTATCATATATTTTAGGGGATATGTCATTTCTTATATTTTCATTATACCAATCCCAAGCCATGATCCTAAAATGTAAGAAAGAGTGAAACCGTTTACGGGATATGTTCAAGCTAATACACATCATGTCCCAAACAATGTTCATCGAACAACCCCATGAAAAACCGACCATCACACATTATTTTCATTATTGTTGTGAACATTATTTTTATATTGAAAATCAATATACATTCATCTGCATATTGTTACATGGTAAAATGCTCTTAATGAAAAAATAGAATTTTGGTCAATATTGAATTTCAATTAAGACATCAATTTTATAGAATTAATGAAATTTGGAAATAAAAAAATTTTAAAAAATATTATCATTAAATTAATTTTATTAAATATAAATGTTCATATATTTTTTATGAAGTCAATTGTCATTTTTATTAAGGATTAAAACCTGTTTTTTCAACACTGATAAATTTCCAATAAATATCTGTTTTAATTTTATAAGTGCTAATTATATTATTTTAAAAATTATTTAGATAAAATAGATATTATTTATGTAATTAGGATTTTGATATTATCCAGCCATGAATTTTGCACAATTTTCTGACATAGATGTATTTTTTGGGTAAATACTAAATACAGTATAAATATAAAACGTTTTTTATGACATCATATGACCCAGTAGTGCTTTAATAATTTAACATAAAATATATATTCGGTTATATATATTTTCTATATTTAAAATTATTTAATTTTAGATTTTTTTTATTTTTATAATGCTTTAGTTAATCTTCCAACACTTATTAAATATTTTATAATTATAAAATAATTTCATTGAATGTTTTATACTCATATACTTAATCACAGGAATAATTTTAATATCACAATCCCATATCCTTATAAAATAATTTCATCTAAATAAATTTTCAAAAAATAATAGGAAAAAAATGGGATTGTTTGGATTGTTAAATATATTAGTTTGTAGTGTCAAAAATCAAAATAATAATGAATTGTCCCACCTTTCAGGAATAAACACACCCAATATCCAACTTACCTTCACTCAAGCTCTTTAAAACATGACAAACATCTTCCTATTACTCCTTGTATTTCATCGATGTATCCCAGAACCTAAAAATGTGTATCTATCAAGCCATTGTGATCACATATCTAGGTAATTAATCTTCCACGACCCTCTTTCAATAATCATTTCTTTTACGATATGTCTTTTAAATTCAATTTGAAAATGTTGGGTTATGTTCTTAAATACTCTTCTATCTATCCATATTATTTAAAAATAATGATATCTTCTTTTAAACTCCCATTAATCCATCCATCATAATTTTTATACACCTATTACCATGGAGAAATTTCAGAGGGGTTTCTCACATTCCTCTCCTCCTTTCAATTCATGAACTGTGGTTGAAATTGTACTCTATAATTTAAATTGGTTATATTTTCATCCATTTATAATAAATTAAATAATTTACTTTTGATTTTATTTCAATGATGGGTCATTTATTCTCCTTGTTTAGAACCTTATCTAAGTTGTTACTATGCAGAAATTCAGCAAGTGTTCTTTATTTTATCAAATTTTCTCCATGTTTCCATATACTGTTACATAATTTTATTTTTAATTAAAAGTTATGGAGTATGTATTCAAACAACCCCCATAATAACCGTATTATATTTGAATGATGATATACCCCTTTAACTATGATTAATTTCTCTTATATTCAACTATTACCATGCAGAAATTCTATAAGTGGTTTCTCTCTTTTCATTTCTACTGAAGAATTTATTTTATATTTTGGTTTTAAATTACATTTCATATATTGGTACATTATGATACATGATCCTCTTACGATCCATTTCATGTATAAATTATGGGATACCCCTTTCTCCCTAATAATCTCATCTTACAAATTTCTATTCGATTTCATTATGCTACAGAAATTCCACCACAATTTTCAATGCCAAATTCATCAAGTAGTTAATACCATACCCATTTCACTATCAATGGTATCCAATATAATGCTCATGTACTTATTTATTGAATTAATACATTTATGTATTATTTAGTCAAATTAATTTAATAAATTATGATTTTAATGAATCCATGGGGTATGATTTATGTGGCACACTTATACATGAAAACGAAATGATTTTGAACGGTGTGCCCTAATAGTGCTCTAATTCATTTGATAATTTTTAGTATCACTATAACTAATTTGAAATGATGGTTTTTTCATGATAATTAATGTTGAATTAGTTATAAATAAATATAATTCATGTTCAATGAGGGTTTACTCATGCTAATCCATGTTCAATGTTCCTTAGCTCATGCTAATATCTTATTGTATGTTGATGCCACATTTCCATGTAAGGAATATCATGATTTAGCATGAATTAATGTTAATTTTTATTTTATCCTCTTTTGAAATCATTATTTACTAAAATGTATTTTCTTCATCGTTCATTTCCTTGTATAACCCCTTACTAGTCTTTATAGCTCACCCTTTTCTTATTCATGTCCTCCGGTTATCCAATGCAATGCTATGTAAGAAGGAATGTTGTGGTCAACTAGAAAGATTTTTCATTAACGATGTTTATTTCATCTATTCTGTTTTTATATAATTATATAATGACCCAACTACACTAGAACTCTAATTATTTGAGTTATATTAAGTCCACATTTATGTAATAAATCATTTTTAAATATTAAATAGAGAGTAGGGTTATTTGTGTTGGTATCATAGGATATGATGAGTTATTTTTGAAATTATGATTAGAATACTCTAGTTAAAGAATTAATGATATGAAAAATTATAAGAAAAGAATCCACAAGTTTTGGTGAGTATATAGTAATTGGTTTATCAACAAAATACATCCCTATCATGATACAACTATGATGAGGAGATCTGTCACATATGTTTCTCCAGGGAATCCTTGAAAACATCGATTTCAGAATGATTCAAATGGGAACTCGTGCACAACAACAATCCTTATTGCATTATTGGTTCCACACAACCATGGGATATGCTTTGTTGAATTCATAAGATTTGTATAAACCATTATTAAGGGAATAAAATGCCCAGAAGAATATACATTTTGAAAGAGATCATGGATAACCTGGATTGAAACATCGGGTACCACATGTTAGGATATACTTATCATATGAATGTTTATCCTTATATCTTTTCATTTATAAATTCTTTTCACTATGTATTAAAGCCCTTAATCTTATTTTCATTTTTATAGTTAAATATAGAATGAGGATGATCAGGAACCATGATTCTCTCTCATCCTGAAGAACTACTTGGAAATATTATCTTGAAGTCATGCAAAGATGTCATTGAAACTTTTTCAAATATCACTGTTACAAGAAAAAAAACATAACGAGGCATTCAATACCTCTAACATTTCACGATAACTTCATGGATATAGTACCATATATTGGAAAATCATTCCCTATCATTTTTTTAGCATGATATGTGTTTGATGTACCATATTTGTAATGGATTGGAGATTTCTGGACCATTCCCTTGATGAAATTTGGTGTTTCAGGTGTTCTAAAATTTTAAAGTGACTCATCCCCAACACATTTAAAAATTTTCCACTCTATAAATGGTATTTCCAATTTTATATACAGTGTCACTGGGTCAAAGAAACAGTGCATCTATAGTGTTATGATGTCACTGAAATGATGATTCTATAGTCTCGTGGTGTCACCGAAATGGTGTGTCTACAGTTTTATGGAGAGCCTAATGTGTCATGCTCAGTCTATAGTGTTTGACGAATGATTTGATATTTCCTTTTCCAAATTTCCATATTTTTCAAGTTTCACCTGTTTAAAATTTTATTTGAGGTAAAATGCATTGAAGGCCCAGTATTAAGGGATTTAATTTCAATTCCATTTTCATAACTCCTATATTAATTTTCATTTGGTTCGTGATCCCATTACATGGTCAAATATCGAGTTTTATGGCTTTTTTCTTTAAATTTAAAATCTAGTGTATCATAAACTGTTTCACTAAAAAATCTTCTAATGGGGAGAGATATCTTCCAACCTTTTTCTTCTTCATTGTTCTCTATTCAGAGATAATCAAACAGTTCCTTCCATCCCATAGGAATTTTGAAATCAAACATTCCTCCTTGAATGTTTTTTCCATGAATTTATTTTTTCTAGAAGTGCACCCCTAATAATGGTGAAACCAAGAAGTATCGATCAAATTTTGATATAAGGTATGATCTACTGTTGTTAATTTGAGTTCATATCATTTTTTCTACTTTCCCTATTAACTAATTATATATACATGTTCCTCGTGGACTTTTCTTTGGTTTTGGCCAGTGAGTTGATGTCTCTTCATCTTCAGGTGGATTCAATCCTCCATGAGTGGTGATTGTGATCTATTTTTTAGTCTATTCAATGAGAATTATAAACCTTTTAAGTTAAGGGATTCATTGAATAAATATTATTTTAAGTTAAATTGAAGGTTTATAATGTTTTAGCCCACTGTATCACAATGGAATTGACATAATAAATATTTTAACTAGAAAAATGAAATGATGTTTATTGTTTGTCATTTCCCCTTTTTATCATAGATAGTGTGATATCTATGATTTTTTTAGCATTAATTTATTGATAAAATTGGTAATGAACATTAAGCTAGAATTAATTTATAATTTTTTGTCTAAATATAATGATTCTTGTATATGAATTTGATTGTTGTTACTAAAATTTTATATTAATAAAAATAATTTATTAAGCATGTATATTCAATTTGTGATAGCTATGACAGATTATTTTTTAGGTTACCCATATATGGACCATACAAATCATAAATTAGTTAGTTAAAAATGTATTAATGAAATGACTATATGATAAAAAGATAATGCCTCAATGGTTTGTGAGTTACCCTCTTACTTATAATGGCCAAGAGCCTTATGCTGTGAGCTATGAGATATCATTATGTTTGAATGTTGGATTCCTTTTTTAAGGTCCAATATCTCAATTTATATGACGTTTTTTACTAATTCAGGTGTTGTGATGTGAACCTAGATAGCGGTTGTGATATGTGTGGGGGAGGGGAGGCCAATTTTTGTGGGATCTGTTGACTCCAGGAGTGGAGAAATGCATTAGTTTATGCATTTGGGTGTCATGGAGGACACTGAGGATGATGGGAAAGGATGGATGTGAATGTTTGGAAATTTGTTGTTTATTGTTGGGTTTTTATCATATTTACTCTCCCCACATATCAAGGATGCTGGGTTTCTTACCCACATTCTAAAAAGTGGTGAAAACGCATAGGGTACGCCATGTGCTATCTATGATTATCTTCTCGAGGGGGGATTGGTCTAGGCACTTTCTACATGGGTAGTTCATCTAATAACTAAGTTGAGCCCCATTATGTTTAGTATCATGGAGTGATTTTCTAGAATGCATTGGAATATGGGAATGTAATTTTTTTTAAATAAATGATAGAATACATTATGTTAACCCATTGGGTTGGAAAATGATGGAACATAATTCTAAGGTTGGAATTTATACGAACAATTGACATTGGGTGTGATTATAATGAAATATAATTTTCAATTTTCAGTGGAAAATTGATGTTTAAAGAATTTTTTAATGTAAAGTGATAATACTAAATATGGTATTAAGTGATGTAATAAATCTATTTAAATGGTTCGGTGATTATGGGATACCAAATATTAGAAGTGGCAGTCGGGTGTCTGATAGAAGTTATCTATAGTTTAGTTTAAGAAAAGGCTATTCCAATAGTGTTGTTGTGAGCTATAGTATATTCTGTATTTTTTGTTTCTTTAAGCTTCTCCACCCCATCAGTTAGGGAAACATACTCTCAGAGGATTCTGAGCAATGGGGGTGTTTTAGCCAACATTCTTGTCGGAGGATGAACGACTGACTACCCCCATTGACACCACACTCTTTTCTTGTATGTTACTTATGCTAGTTGGCACAATAGTTATTTTTCCCCATATAAGTGTGTATAGGGCTGTAATGGATTGTGTTTATTCAGACACATATATAATAGATATAGTTTTATATGGACTACTATTGGTGTAACATTTCTAGGTGATAATGGATTGAGGATACTTACTCTGTGTATGGGAAATAATGGCTTGAGGTTTAATACCCGTCTTATGATACACATTATACATGTTCTGGTGGCTCCTGGAAACTACATGGTTACAATGCTTACAAGTATGAGTTGGTTTTGTTGCATGAGGTGCATGTTGTGGGACTTCATCCTAGTTTGTGCGGGATTCCTTTTTGTAGTGAGTTTCTTATGATGTGCGACGTTGGGGAAAGGAGGAATACCATAGTGGAATTAGTAGTAGGGAAACCTTGATATTCTTTATTAAAATATATACTCAAGGTTGTGATACATGGTGGTAGTTTCCATGATTTTGTTGGGAACATAGTATACATGTTTAGGTGACGAGTTAGTTTCACTAGTTGTCCACTATGCTTTGGGATGCTTTCCATAATTTTCCATTATAGTCTCTAAGGATGACCATACTATGTATACTATTATAATCACCATATGTATATATATACTATTATTCATGTCAGTTGGATCAGGTTAGAGAATAGGCCAGTTACTACTAGCATGGGGTTGTATGAGCTATCTAAGCTTAATAGTGGGTATTGTTTTTACATTCCATCAGTAACTATAGTTTTTCCTTCATTATTTATTAGTTTTTCATGACAATACATATGTGATCATTAGACTTTTTTTATATTACAGTGTGAGATCTAGTTGGTTGGTGTCTATATTATCTGTCTCATTTGCATGTGTTCTCGAAATGGGTAATGCCTCCCATTTTTGTGTTTACTATACTGACAGTTCCAGTGACCAACCTAAGGCCTACTAGAGGAGGAAATTGGGATTCATTATCACCCTTCTCATGTTTTGGCCAAAGATATGTACACCTTGTGGGGATGGGATCATGATAGAGTGGTATCAGTGATCTGGTGGGGGAATAGGATGGAGTTTGTTGGTAGGCACAAGTGAGGTTTCATTGTTTGGTAGGGAAATTATTTTAGTCATGATTACAAGTGATATAAACATTAGAGACCAGAAGAGACATAAGAATTTAGGGCCCCTAGTGATCTAATGCAAAGACCCTTATGTAAATAATGGATACTAAATGAGGTGATACATGTTTCATGGTAGATACCTAGGAAAGGATCATGCATCATTCATCTAAGTGCTTTTGTTTGAGTGGCTAGACCTCGGGATAGGATTACTGAAAATGAATAAATGAAAACAATTATTTAATTAATGTTGAGTCTTCAATATTCCAGGTTTTTGAGCTCTAACTTTTTGTTATTTGTCATGTAGGGATCAGGGTCGACGTCTATGTCTGGTTCCCACTTAATATGTTTAGTAGGCTATGCCAATATTTAACCAAAGGCTAGAGGATGACGACAATGAGACATGGAGAAGGACACTATGAATATTTCAGGTCTAGAGTCTACAAATTTTGAGGGCTCCATTTCTAATGAAGTCATGGAACACTGGTTTGTGGAGGTCGAGATATGATTCAGTATAATCTATGCTATGAAGGAGGAATTCTTGTCTTTGATTGGGATGTTTTTGATTGGAGAAGTGAGGTAGTGATGCTTCTTATTCCTCTGTGATTGTGAGAATTCAACGATCTCGTGGGAGGAGTTATGAGACTTGTTTAGAGTTGATATTTTTTTCTTTGGCTGCGAAGGTATCCAATCATAATGGGATTCATACCCATCGACTGTGGAGATACCGTGTGCGATATTTTGGATGCTATTCCAGGAACCTTTTACGATATGCTTTGGTATTATTTCTATATGAGGAGTCCATGGAGAGGAATTTTGAGGAGGCTTTGTGTCTAGAGATTCAACTCAATGTCCTCCCATTTATGTTAACGATGTATCTTGAAGTATTGGAGAAGGCATAGGTCAAGGGGCGACATTGGAAATTTTCAGATCTTCACATTAGGTGAGCCTTTATGATTCTTCATGAAGTATAGTTGTGGTCTAGGGTTTTCAGTTTTCCGGGAAGAATAATATTTATTCTCCCGGGTGTGGGTCCTAACATTTAGAATCTCATATCTCTCGGTGTTGCGGTAGCCATGCCTGTTCCAAGGGATTATTAGCATCTTATTCTTGTGTAGGGAGAGGACATTAGCATCAAGAATGTCCAAAATTTTAGATCGGTCAACGTACACTAGGTGTTCCGCTCTAGGTTCCTCCATTGAGGTAGATCTAGACGAGGCAACAACATTAGGTTGCACTAGCATTGGATTAGCATAGGTTAGATGTTGTAGATATAGTACATACTCGTGATGATCCCCGTCGTCAGAGAGAAAAGTGAGACCATGTTGGTGGTCATCATTAAAGTCTGAGAGGTCATGGAGTAGATTGCGGCCAACTTCATGCATTTTCATTTCCATCAACTGGAGATTCGTACGTCGATTGAGGTACCCATTTCTAGTTTTTTACTTTGTTTTATGCATTGTTTGATTCATGAGAGACACACTACTCCATATCACCCACCCATTTCCATTCATTGTTGCTAGCGGTATTATAACGACCCATACTTTACATACATTGTTAATACTTCAAAATTGAAGCATACTTATTAAAACATATAACAAAACCACGAAAGGAACGTATAGTTATAGTGTCTTTAGAAACTGGGAAACATAAACAACTGGTTCATAAAGCGTCTACACTGTCTCCCATTTATTTCATCATATCTACAGTCTATTTTGGCATATCTTACTTAATAACCTTCTTCCTGACCTGGGGAAAGAAAACATACAAAAGGGGGAGCTCAAATTCTCAGTAAGGGTAAACAAAAGAAATATCAATTACATCATATACATAAGCACATAACTTTTGGAAATCTTAACCTGCAAAAGAGATCATAGTTTCATAACATGGGATAAATCATGGCAGTGAAATGTAATCACAATAATCATAACATAAAACATGAAACATTGTGGAATTCACACACAATCATAGAGAATCATTTCTTATTAGTCAAAACTCTTTTCCAAGACTATCTTAGTGGACAAAGTCCATTTCTGAACCGAGTCACCCTCGTTTCAGTCCTGTTTCGCTGAATCGGTATAACCTACCATTCCAGCCATGTCTATCTCATGAGATATAAAATCTTTACACAATTCATTGGAGGGAGATATAGGTCCCACCCATCTCATAATGATACCATTCTTATGTGTTCCACAAAATCAAAAACCATACATCATAGCATAACCCATGTAATAAAAATAGGATTCTTAAACATTGTTACATCATAAAACAATTCATATAAGATAAAGGAATTCATAAAAACAATTCCATAACAACATAATCAAATAAATGTAATAATAGGGATAAAAATAGAACCCTTTATTATCTTAGATGGAAGATAATTTTGATAAAACAGTTGAACTCCATTCTTGAGGAAAATATCCTTTCTACTTCAAAAAAAAACACTTTTCATTTCTTAACATGCCATACAATTATAACTAAAAGAAGTTGATTAAAAATAAACTTGAAAACATATAAGGGAAGCTTCTTGGAAATAATGTTTTAAAAATCCATTCATGTCGTATAAGTTGAAAGAAAACATTCTTCTCTTACTTTTGTCGGAAAAGTAAAAAAGTACCTCGTTCGAAAAACGACAAAAGATTCCTTTCATATCTTTTACTAAAAACTCACCTCAGGGTAAAATTTGATTTAAAAAATTGTAGTTGGATGGAAATAATATTACATATTGAGGAAAAATGGATGTGGATGATAAAATACACCCCAGTAAATACCAAAGTATAAACAATCCCGGATAAAAATGAGATTGTGATATTTCCCTTACCTTAGGTCCGTTTTGCTTCGTAAGTGTCTGAACCTCCTGTATAATGATTTAAATAATGTTATTGACTTATTCAAGAATCATACTTATTTTTTTGATATCATATATGGTCATATTCTTAGCTTCTTAGTAGTAATATTTCATTGCTACTTGTTATTCGGGTGTTTATAACTTTTTGTTCTTATGCGTGTCTTGTCGAATAAATTCTTATTCTTATCATCAGGTTTTAGATACCTCATTTCCAGAATGGTATTAGTGTAATATATATCATATTAATTCATTCAATTCATTTATATATTCATTATTAAATGAAGATAATGTAGAACGAGTCGCATGACATCGTGGAGACGGTATTCCGTACGTACGCACGAGTGACGATATCGTTCCTATGATCATGGAATTGTATTGGAGTGTATGTATACTATTTCAGAATCAGTATCACTTTATAATAGTCATATATAGTCATTATTTACACCTTTATACCCATCCAAGTAAGGTGGCGGTGGAAATAGATTACACCACAGCGTGGAGACGATATTCCGTACGTACACACGCGCGGTGATTTCATTTTCCGTAGGATGGATAGATGGTGAAATAGGGTTGTTTCATACTTATAATAACATATCAGTATACGAGTGATACTGATGTTATTACTTCATAATGAAACAACTAAAGAAGAAGAAGTGGAAGAAGAAATAAAGATGAAAGAATCGGTAACGGACACTACCTCTTCTTTGAAGTGCTCATTTGAGACCTAATTTTAGGGAACAAAAATTGGTCTTTGAAGAATACAAGGACCTCTAGGATGTCTCTATGGAAGTGGATAGGATTAATTGTCCGGGTTTGGCCGAGCATGAAGGCTCCAAGTGGTGTGAGGAAGAGGGGAAGAGGTTCCCTTTTATAAGGGAGGAGAGGGGCACCTTTGAAAAAACTAAAAATATTATTTTATTATAATGTCACGTTCGGTTTTAAATAGCTCCAAATTGATATATTTCGAAGATATGGTGGGGATGGTTCGAAATAATCTCATCTAATAGAATTTAGACAAGTTTAGGTTCCTATTTTAACCTTATCATTTAGATTTAACATTATGTTAAATAAGTTTACTTTTACAATGTCTTCTTGTGTTCTTATAATATAAGGTTAATAAACTTACTATAAGAAGCCAAACGAACCCCAAGTTGTTTATTATTAATATATATAACCTTATCTAAGTCATTTGGCCGAACCTTTGATTTTTAGGAATAAAATAACAATTACTAATATAATATTTGTTTTAGAAACTATTTTATGTCAATTTTAACACTATTTAGTAAATGATTTTTGTGAAAATCATAAATGAATTATTATTTCGAATCAAGTTAATTAAATCTATAATAACATGTCATATTGACCTATTAAAATATTTTAATTCATAAAAAGTCTGAAATAATATTTATTTTGGTGTTTACAACATCAATTATGTCAATATTTCATTAATAAGATAATTACTGCATCATCATTGTGTCATAAATAAATTGAATTATTTAATGTCTAAAATTTACAAATAAAATATAATTTTGTAGGAAATCTTTTTAGATTTCTAACGAATATTTATAGTCGAATTTATCTTATGTATAACTTTATATTAAAAATAATTTACTTATTAAACTTTGATTTTAACTATTTTAACCCTTCTTTAAATAAATTAATAATAAATGTCCTAATCTAATCCAAGTGGGCCTAAATGGTCTTATTTTATTCCTAAGATTGTTTTTGGTCGAATTACACTTGTCCAATAGAATTAGGACATGTGTTAAGGTAATAATAATATCATCTTTACCCTTAATTAACCTATTTACTTTTAACCATGGTTAAAAAAAAGTAAAAAGTGACTATTCACCAAAAAATTATTTTCATCTCATTGAACCATATTTTACTTACTGACATCAACCGTTTCTCTCGGATTTTTGAAATTCCACTCATAGAAGTGGTAAAATTATGTTTTATGAAAGATTCTGTTTTTTAACTACCACTTAGTGGTTTCACTATTCATCAAAAATAGTATGTTTTCAGAAAAATACCAAAATTTCACCCTAGGCTAATTTTGATATTACGAATCCAAAAATGAAGTCCATTTTAAAAAATAAAATTTATAATATTTCAAAAAGTGGTTATTGCTATTCATAATGGCTTGTTTTAATAATATTTTAATAACATATCGTTGTTTAGTGAATCTCGGTATTACGTACGATGCAAGCTATCGAGGAAGGTCACGATTTCGTGTAAAGCAAGACAAGCAAGTGTTGTGTGTAGAAAAAGATTCTTTTGATGATTTATATTGCATAAAAGTCTCGGGTGTTACATTCTACCCCCCTTAAAATGAATTTCGCCCTCGAAATTCGTCACTTTGTAACAAACAGATGAGGATACCTCTCCCTCATCATATCCTCAAGCTCCCATGTAGCTTATTCTAATTGTTGGTTCCTCCATAAAACTTTCACCAATCGAGTGGTCTTGCTTCGTAGGACTTTTTCGCTACGATCCAGAATCTCAATCGGCAGTTCGTCATAAGAAAGATCTTGCTCCAGTGGTACAACTTCTGAGCTAAGTACATGTGAAGGATCAGGTATGTACTTTCTCAGGAGAGATACATGGAACACATTGTGAACTTAAGAGAGATTCGATGGAAGGGCCAATCGGTAAGCTACCTTCCCAACATGATCCAGTATTTTGAAATGACCGATATATCTAGGGCTCAACTTCCCCTTCTTTCCAAATCTCATAACCCTTTTCCAGGGAGATATTCGTAAAAACACTTTATCACCCACATCAAACTCTTGGTCTTTTCTTCGGATGTCGGCATAACTATTCTGTCGACTCTGAGCTGCTCTTATGTGTTGTTGAATATATCTGACCCTTTCTTCCATTTCATCAACAAGATCAGGTCCTAATAGCTTTATTTCTCCAACTTCATCCCAGCAAGTTGGAGTCCTGCATTTCTTTCCATAGAGAGCTTCATTAAGAGCCATCTAAATACTTGAGTGAAAGCTATAATTATAAGAAAATTCCACCAAAGGTAGGTGTTGATCCCAACCACCGTTGAAATCCATAGAGAAAGATCTCAACATATCTTCTAGGGTTTGAATTGTTCTCTCAGACTGACCGTCAATCTAAGGATGATAAGCAGTGTTGAAACTCAACTCTGTATCCAGAGTATGCTGAAGACTTCCCCAGAACTTCGAGATAAATCTCGGATCCCGATCAGATATAATAGAATGTGGTATTCCATGCAATCATACCACTTCCTTTACATATATCCTGGCAAGTTGATCCAGGGATAAATCCTCTCAAATAGCAATGAAATGTGCAGACACGGTAACATGATCAACTATGACCCAGATAGCATTATTGCCTTTGGATGTTTTAGGATGTCCTGTGACAAAGTCCATAGTGATGTTTTCCCATTTCCATTCGGGTATGGGTAATGGTTGTAACATCCCCTTAGACTTCTATCTCTCAACATTAACTTGTTGACAAACCAAGCATCGAGAGACATATTCAGCAACATCTCTTTTCATGCCATCCCACCAGAAGTACTCGTTCAGGTCCCTATACATCTTCGTGCTTCCATGATGAATAGAGAATGAAGAACTATGAGCCTCGTCCAGCAGCTCCTTCTTTAATTCCGGTATGGGAGGAACACAAACCCGATTCCTGAACTTTATTATCCCATCACAATCAAGGTTGAATTTAGGAACATTTCTCACCTTCTTTTGTAACTCGACATCTCCTTTCTGTGACTCTTTAATCTTCACATGTATAGATGGTTGAACATTCATTTGAGAAAGATAAGATTTTCCCCATTCCATTATAATTCCAAGATCCACCCATTGTAAATCCATAAATATTGGATCATTTGTGATCCTCATCATAGATAAAGTAGCATGGTCTTGTCGACTTAATGCATCTTCCACCTTGTTTGCTTTCCCAGGGTGGTAATGGATTGACCAGTCATAATCCTTAATCAGCTCCAACTAACTTCATTGGCGCATATTCAGCTCCTTTTGTGTGAAAATATATTTTAAACTTTTATGATCAGTATAAATGTCACACCTTTCTCCATAAAGATAATTCCTCTAAATCTTTAATGAAAATATTACCGCAGATAACTCCATATCATGTGTTGGGTAATGTTTCTCATGGAATTTCAACTACCGTGAGGCATAAGCTATCACCATATCATTTTGCATAAGAACACACCCCAATCCATTCTTGGATGCATCACTATAGATCAAAAAACATTTCTCCACTAGAAGGCAGTGTGAGCACAGGTGCACTGGATAATCTTCATTTCAACTACTTGAAATTCTCTTCATATTCTTCCATCCAAAAAAACTTAACTCCTTTCCAAGTCAACATGGTGAGTGGATTAGATAATCGTGAAAAATCTTTCACAAAACGTCGATAATATCCAACCAAACCAAGAAAACTTCGGATTTCAGTTACTGTTGTTGGTCTCGACCATCTTTTGATAACCTCTGTTTTTGCTGGATCCACAGATATCCCCTCTTTTGAGATTATGTGACCCAAAAATGCAACATTTTGAAGTCAAAATTCACACTTGGTAAATTATTCATAAAGCTTCCCCTTTCTCAGGGTCTTCAATACAATTCTCAAGTGATCTTCATGCTCTTCCTTGCACTTTGAATAGACAAGAATATCGTCTATAAAGACTACCAAAAATTGATCAAGATAGTCTCTAAAGACACTATTAATCAGATCCATGAAGATTGCAGGGGTATTAGTAAGACCAAATGGAATCACTATAAATTCATAGTGTCTATACCTTGTACGAGAAGTCGTCTTTGGTATATCCTCCCTTTTGACTCTTAATTGATGATACCATGAACGAAGATCAATCATGGAAATGTGTTGAGCTCCGTGTAGTTGGTCAAATAGGTCATCAATGTGTGGGAGAGGATATTTGTTCTTGATAGTGATCTTGTTAAGTTCTCGACAATCAATGCATAGTTTCATTGATCCACCTTTCTTCTTAACAAATAGAACAGGTGCTCCCCAAGGTGATGCACTAGTGTGTATGAATCCCTTATCAAGATTCTCTTGGAGTTGCTTCTTCAATTCATGAAACTCAATTGTGGCCATTCTATAAGGTGTATTTGAAATAGGAAAAGCACTCGGTACATGTTCTATTGAAAACTCAACATCACGATTCGGTGGAAGATCAAGTAATTCCTCCGGAAAGACATCAGCAAACTCTCGTACAATGGGCATTTTCTTAATCGTGAGTTTCTCACCAACCATTTGAGATAAATAACATTAATTTTGTGGAATCAATACCCAGAAAATGGATGAAATTTCAACTGGAAGGTTATGTTCATCCTTGCATCGATAGACGATCATAGATTGATCTGGAATATGAAATCTGACTTCCCTTATTTGGAAATTGATATGAGCTCCATATAAAGAAAGCCAATCCATGCCAAGAATCACATCAAATTCCACTATAGGATGGATCATAATATTTATAGGAAGCACTTTCCCAAAAACTTCGATCAGAGAAGAATTATAAACTTTTGATGCGACTTTTGTGCCGTTAGGTGTTGTCACAGCTAACTCAACATCTAATTGTTGAGGTAATACGATGATACCATTAGAAAATTCTTCAGAAATAAAATAGTGGGTGGATCCAGAATCAAATAAAACATTTTCTACTTTAGATTGGATGGTAAGTGTACCTTTCACCACATCGTTATTGTACGCCACATCGCTAATAGAAATTGCATGTTACTTTCCTTTGTCTTTAGCCTTAAGAGTTTGTTGACGTTGACCATCATCATCAACCCTTGGATTAGGGCATTTATTGGCATTATGTCCCATCTCCTTGCACATGAAACATTGAAGTGTAGTAGGTTCATTCTATGTATCCCTTCCTTTGTTTGCATCATTAGACATCTTATTCCCATCATCGCGGCATTCAAATGCCTGATGACCTTCCTTTTCACATTTGAAACATTTACTTGTCCCTTTAAGATAGGTCCCTCCATGTTTCTTTCCAAACATTGAGCATAAGGGAAAGCTCATCTTCTTTTCAGTGTGCTCTTTAGATTTTCCTTTGAATTCCATTTTCCTCTTCTTATCAAACCCATATGACTGATGGGTTACTCCAATCTCCATCTCAACATTGAGAGCACATCGAATGATTTCCTCATAGCTATTGAAGTCCCTTATGGATAAGGCTCTTCGAAGACTTGGTTTTATGCCACTAAAGAATCGATCGATCTTACTCTCAGGTTGGATAATAATACAAGAAGCATACCTTGCAAGTCTTGTACAATTTGCTTCATAGGTACCAACAGATTCATCATCCTTTTTCTTCAGTTCAAGAAACTCTTTCTCCATCTTTGTTCGGAGAATACGAGGGAAGTACTTATTGAAAAATAAGTTCTTGAACTCGTCCCATTCTATGGAATCAATTTCATCTCTTTGCCTTGTATTCTTAATAATATTCCACCATTGATCAACATCACCTTCCAAGCGATACACTACTAAGATGACTTTATGATGCTCAGAACATTGAAGAACTGAAAATATCTTTTCAGTAGTACTAATCCATTATTTAGCAACTAATGGATCAGTAGACCAGCTGAATGAAGGAGGATGCTGTCTCGTGAAGGATTCAATAGAATGTTGCTCCTTCCTTTGCTCGTTTGGAAGTCCTGCATGATTCATAGCTTGACAATGTTTTGTGAGCATGGCTACAATATTTTGCATTCCATCTCCCATAACATTTTTTTGCTCAGGGGGACAATCATTGCATTGACCGTCGCATTCCGCATTAACATGATTCCTTCGGATTCCAGCCATTGACTAAAACCAAGAAGGATAGTGTGACCAACACTAATTATAATAGGAAAACCACATAATCAAGAATAAGATTTCACACATAAGGTCTTATCCTAGGTTATTCATGGCCATTTCTAAAACACTAAGATTGTGTTCTATTCTTAGACTTATTCTTAGGGTTCTTACTAAGGCTTTCACATCCTAGTTACCAAAGGTTTACTATACCTTTCCTCTGATACCAACTATAACGACCCATACTTTACATACATTGTTAATACTTCAAAATTTAATCATACTTATTACAACATATAACAAAACCACGAAATGACCGTATAGGTATAGTGTCTTTAGAAACATGGAAACATAAACAACTGGTTCATAAAGCGTCTACAAAGTCTCTCATTTATTTCATCATATCTATAGTCCGTTTTGGCATATCTTACTTAATAAACTTCTTCTAGACCTGGGGAAAGAAAGCATTCAAAAGGGTGAGCTCAAATTCTCAGTAAGGGTAAGAAAAAGAAATATCAATCACATCATATACATAAGGACATAACTTTTGGAAATCTTAACCTGCAAAAGAGATCATAATTTCATAACATGGGATAAATCATTGAAGTGAAATGTAATCACAATAATCATAACATAAAACATGAAACATTGTGTCATACACACACAATCATAGAGAATAATTTCTTATTAGTCAAGACTCATTGCCAGGACTATATTAGTGGACAAAGTCCATTTCTGAAACGAGTCACCTTCGTTTCAGTCCAGTTTCACTGAACCAGTATAACCTACCGTTCGAGCCATGTCTATCTCATGAGATATAAAATCTTTACCCAATTCATTGGAGGTAGATATAGGTCTCACCCATCTCATAATGATACCATTATTATGTGTGCCACAAAATCATAAACCATACATCATAGCATAACCCATGTAATAAAAATGGGGTTCTTAAACATTGTGACATCATAAAACAATTCATATAAGATAAAGGAATTCATAAAAATAATTCTATCACAACATAATCAAGTCAATGTAATAATAGGGATAAAAACAGAACCATTTATTATCTTAGATGGAATATAATTTTGATAAAACACTTGAACTACATTCTTGAGGAAAATATCTTTTCTACTTAAAAAAAACAATTTTCATTTCTTAACATGTCATATAATTATAACTAAAAGAAGTTGATTAAAAATAAACTTGAAAACATATAAGGGAAGCTTCTTGGAAATAATGTTTTAATAATCCATTCATGTCGTATAAGTTAAAAGAAAACATTCTTCTCGTACTTTTGTCGGAAAAGTCAAAAAGTACCTCGTATGAAAAACGACAAAAGATTCTTTTCATATCATTTACTAATAACTCACCTAAGGGTAAAATTGGATTTAAACAATTGTAGTTGGATGTAAATAATACTACATATTGAGGAAACATGGATGTGGATGATAAAATACACCCCAGTAAATACCAAAGTATAAACAATCTCGAAAAAAATGAGATTGTAATATTTCCCTTACCTTCGGTCCGTTTTGCTTCGTAAGTGTCTGAACCTCTTGTATAATGATTTAAATAATGTTATTGACTTATTCCATAATGATAATTATTTTTATGATATCATATATGGTCATATTCTTAGCTTCTTAGTAGTAATATTTCATTTCTACTTGTTATTCGGGTGTTTATAACTTTTTGTTCTTATGCGTGTCTTGTCGAATAAATTCTTATTCTTATCTTTAGGTTATAGATACCTCATTTACAGATTGGTATTAGTGTAATATATATCATATTAATTCATTAAATTCATTTATATAATCATTATGAAATGAAGATCATGTAGAACGAGTCGCATCACATCGTGGAGACGTTATTCCGTACGTACGCACGAGTGATGAAATCGTTTCTATGATCGTGGAATTGTATTGGAGTGTATGTATACTATTTCAGAATCAGTATCACTTTATAATAGTCATATATAGTCATTATTTACACCATTATACCCATCCCAGTAAGGTGGTGGTGGAAAATAGATTACACCACGGCGTGGAGACGGTATTCCGTACGTACGCACGCGCGGTGATTTCTTTTTCTGAAGGATGGATAGATGGTGAAATAGGGTTGTTTCATACTTATAATAACATATCAGTATATGAGTGATACTGATGTTATTACTTCATAATGAAACAACTAAATAAGAAGAAGTGGAAGAAGAAATAAAGATGAAAGAATCGGTAACAGACACTACCTCTTCTTTGAAGTGCATCTTTGCGACCTTCTTTTAGGGCACTAAAATTGGTGTTTGAAGAATACCAGGACCTCTAGGATTTCTCTATGTAAGTGGAGAGGAAGAATTGGCAGGGGTTGGCCGAGCTTGAAGGCTCAATGTGTTGTGAGGAAGAGGGGGAGGAGGTGCCCTTTTATAAGGGAGGAGAGAGGCACCTTTGGGAAAACTAAAAATATTATTTTATTATAAAGTCATGTTCGGTTTTATATAGCTCCAAATTGATATATTTCGAAGCTAAGGTGGGGATGGGTCGAAATCATCTCATCCAATAGAATTTAGACAAGTTTAGGTTCCTATTTTAACCGTATCATTTAGATTTGACATTAAGTTAAATAAGTTTACTTTTACCGTGTCTTCTTGCCTTCTTATACTATAAGGTTAATAATCTTACTATAAGCAGGAAAACTAACTCCAAGTTGTTTATTATTAATATATATAAACTTATCTAAGTCATTTGGCCGAACCTTATATTTTTAGGAGTAAAATAAGAATTATTAATATAATATTTTTTTAAAAAACTATTTTATGTCAATTTTGACATTATTTAGTAATTGATTTTTTTGAAAATCAAAACAGAATTATTAGTTCGAACCAAGTTAATTAAATCAATACTAACATGTCATATTGACCTATAAAATTAGTTTAATTGATAAAAAGTCTCAAATTACATTTATTTTGGTGTTTACAACATCAATTATGTCAATATTTCATTAATAAGAAAATTACTTCATCATTATAGTGTGATAAATAAATTAAATAATTTAATGTCTAAAAATTACAAATAAAATATCATTATGTAGGAAATCTTTTTAAATTTCTAACGAATATTTATAGTCGAATTTATCTAATGTATATCCTTATATTAAAAATTATTTACATATTAAACTTTGATTTTAACTATTTTAACACTTCTTTAAATAAATTAATAATAAATGTCCTAATTTAATCCAAGTGGGCCTAAATGGTCATATTTTATTCCTAATTTTTATTTTGGTCGAATTACACTTGTCCAATAGAATTAGGACATGTATTAGGGTAATAATAATATCATCTTTACCCTTAATTACCCTATTTACTTTTAACCATGGTAAAAAAAGTAAAAAGTTACTATTCACCAAAAAATTATTTTCATCTCATTGAACCGCATTTTACATAATGACATCAATTGTGTCTCTCGGATTTTTGAAATTCCACTCACAGAAGCGGTAAAATTAAGTTTTATGAAAAATTCAGTTTTTTAACTACCACTTAGTGGCTTCACTATTCATCAAAAATTGAAAGTTTTCAGAAAAATGCCAAAAAATCACCCTAGGGTAATTTTGATATTCCGAATCCAAAAATGAAGTCCATTTTGAAAAATAAAATTTATAAAATTTCAAAAAGTGGTTATTACTATTCATAACAAGTAGTTTTAATAATATTTTAATAGCATATCGTTGTTTAGTGAAACTCTGTATTGCGTACGACGCAAGCTATCGAGGAAGGTCGCGATTTCGTGTAAAGCAAGCCAAGAAAGTGTTGTGTGTAGAAAAAGATTCCTTTGATGATTTATATAACATAAAAGTCTCGGGTGTTACAGGTATAGAGTCTTCTAGTTCCCTATGTGTTGACTACACCAGTTGTAGGTCGATATGACTTGATTGATGTATGTGGAGATTATGAGCAAGTGCTAGGGAAACACATATCGTGAGGATATTTCCAATGTTTATAGATAAAACCATATGATTTTATCCTCTAAATAGATTGGTTTTATTCGGTTATGGCTATTGTGGATTGCATTAGGAGGTAGGTGGTGTTCATCGATGCTGATAGAGGGCTCGTAGTGTCTGTTGGTGAGTGAGACCCTCGGATGGGTCAGAGGCATGTTCGGTTCTTATCATAATTGATGGCTGTGATGTTTTTGAGTTATTTAGAGGTTTAGTAGTTGGAATTTCCTTGGGTCAAAGAATTTTACCCTGATGACTTTTCAAATGATGCTGTATCATTACCCCCTCGATGAGAGATCATTTTTGGGATTGAACTACAACAATGACTGTCACTTATATCAATGTATCCATAAGGGATGGACCCATATGTGTTATGAGTGATATGTATATAGTGTGATGGTCTGTTACTGTTTTTTTTCTTAGCTGAGTGATTCAATCTGTTGTGCACCTATTATTTTCATGAAAAACGCTATTGTCAATTTGGGGACGGTTATCGATTATCATCGCTTAAACAATGTGACATTGAAGAATATCTTTCATATTCCATATATTGATGATATATTTGATCTACTAAAGGGTGACTGTTGGTTCTCATAAATAAACTTCGGGTGAGGATATCCTTAGATTTATGTGAAGGATGATGATATCACAAAGACTTCTTTTTTTTGTCGTCATGGACATGACGTGTTCATTGAAATTCCTTTCGGAGTGATGAATTCTCCAGCTATGTTCATGGGATTGATGAAATATGTGTTCTATGCCATACTAGATATTTTCATCATTGTTTTCGTCAAATACATCTATCTGTACAACACGTCTTAAAAGGAGCGTGTAAATCATCGGGACACCATTGTGGGAGTTCTTTGTCATTAGCATTTGTTTGAGAAGTTGTCGATGTGTGATTTTTGGGCTCTAGAAGTCTATTACAAGGGTCATGTTGTGTCCCAACTGGGAGTAGTTTTGGATCCATCACTGATATATGAAGTTGTGTCTTGGAAATCCCCTAATATAGTGGAAGAGGTGAGAACATTATTTGGTCTCTCATGATACTATAGGAGGTCCGTAGCTGATTTCTCTCAGGTTGGGACTCATCTAACAACATTGAAAATGGAGGATTAGGAGTTCATGTGGACATATCTATGTCAGAAATCTTTTTAGTATCAGAAGCCGAATCCGATATGTGCTCTAGTTTATTATCATCCAGCAGAGGTAGTTTAGAATGACGTTTTCTGCAATGCTTCGCATCTAGGGTTAGGAGGTGTTTTGATGCAGTAGAGAATGGTTGTTTTTATGGGTCTCAATAGTTCCGTCCACATTAATGTAACTATGAAACCCATGATCTTGATTTAGTGGAATTGTTTTTTCACTGATGTTGTAGAGACATTACCTGAAAGAAGATGGCTTTTTGGTTTTCATCAATCATAAGAGCATGAGGTACGTTTTCTCTATTCATGACTTAATCTAGAAATAGCATTGGTGGATGGAGCTATTATAGGAATACAACTACAAAATCTAATATACATTTGAGAATTGGAATGTTATAGCAGATGCGATGAGCCAGAATTCGTGTAGTATTTCATTTCTTGAATCAGGATATTCATGGAGCATAATAGAAGAACATTCAGCATTACATCTCGATACTGAAGATGTTCGGGTAGAGGTTATATTTTTTAGATGATGGTGAAACCATATCTGGTGTATTAGGTGGGAGAGTCTCAGTAGGGGGATCTAGTGGGGGAGGTCTACAGTAACCGAGTAGTCTGATGCAAGGCCCTTGACGGTTCTTCTGAGGATGAAAGACAACTATTTTTATATAAGGGAAGTTATTTTCTTGTGGCGATGCATCAGACAGTTCTCAAAGAGTTTGATTGTTTGAATTTAGTGGTACATACTAGAATGAAAATGATTTACCAAGCCATGAAAATTCATTTTTTATGGGCTGGGTTGATTCATACAGTTGTGGTGTTTATGTCTCACTGTTTGGTATACCAAAAGGTGAAGGACGTGCATCGTGTCCCCGATGATTTTCTCATGCCATTAGATATTCCCCTGAAGATGTGGGAAGACATCTCAATGGACTATCTTATTGGAATACATTGAGCTCAGGGAGGCCCTGACATAATTTGATTGGTATATGATCATTTACAAAATCATCTCACTGTATAGAGATCAAGGAATCAAGATCAGTGGATTTTTTTCCAGGGTCTTATCTGGAGGAAGTGGTGAGACTCCATGCAGTCCCGAGGATGATCATTTCTGATCGAGATTCTCGTTTAACCTCTTGGGTGTGGAGAGGTATCCAAAAAGATTTTAGTTCTCAAAAAAGCATTAAAATTACTTTTCATCCATAGAAGAATGGTCATATATAGTAGACTATCCAGAATATAAAAGATATGTTTAGCTCTTTGGTACTTGATTTTGTAGGATTTTTGTTGAGTCACTTACACATGGTGGAGTTCACTTACAACAACAGTTTTCACTGCATCATCGATATGCCTACATCTAAATACTTATTTGGATGACCATTCCATTATCAATTTTGTTGGACTAGGGTTTGAGAGTTCATAGTTATTGGACCATATCTATTGTAGAATAAGAAACAGATTGTTTAGGTGATTTTTCATACGATAAATACAGTACATGACCTACAAAAATCATATGTTGATTGATGGAGAAGAACATTATAGGTTGATATTGTGGATCACGAGTTTTTTAAGGTGACTCCCTATCATGGGTAGTAGAGGTTTGGTGGTTGGAGTAAAATTTATCCTCATATATTTGGTCCTTTTTTGGTGTTGGAATGTGTTGGAGTCATGGAATATCGAGTTTCACTACACCAATAGAATGGCTGGATAGATTATGTTTTTCATGTGTCACATCTCCATAGTTAACTTCATGATGACTTTCACATCATCAATTGTGGAGAGATTGATGTTGATGATGTTGAGACCATCAAGGAGCATCCTATAGAAATGAAACACCAGAAAGAGAAATAGTTGTATGGGCATTCTATCCCCTTGGTTCTTGTCTTGTGGAGACAGAGTTGCATGGAAGAGAGTACCTGAGAATGTGGGTCACAAATACTTGCTCAGTGCCCCAATTTGATTGATTTATAACTCTTTTCTTGTAGAAATTGTCTCATAGTGGTTATATACTTTTCAGGTTTACAATTTTTCTTTGTTTTGATTCTTCTTGTTGAGTTCTCTCTTTTGAGAGGTATCTCGATGGGTGGTTGTTTTGGCCCCTTTTTATTTCATTTTGAGTATTTTTTGGATTCTCAAGGATGAGAATGTTTTAATAGTTAAAAAATGTAATGTAGATGACCTCTCAAGACTATTCCCTTGCTAAAATTTATAGGTTGAGGTGTTCTGGAAGTTCACGGTGACTCATCCCCAACACTGTTCAAAATTTTACGTTTTCTGAAAAGTGATTTCAGTTTTTTGAACAATCATTCCTATTTTATTAACATTGTCCAGTGTCACATAAACATGGTGTCTACAGTGTCAAGGTGTCATAGTGATATTGATTTTACCATTCCATTGTGTCAACAAAACAGTGATTCAATAGTGTCACAGTGTTGAAGAAATGGTGAGTCTACAGTGTCACGGTGTCACAAAAAAGGTGACTCTACAGTATCACGATGTTATAGAAACAGTGAGTCTATAGTGTCATGGTTTCATAGAAACAAAGATTCTATAGTGTCATTTTGTCATAGAAATGTTGATTCTTCAGATTCAAGGTGAGTTTGCAGTGTGACGGGGAGTCAATAGTGTTTTCAGAATGGTTTCATAGTTCCTTTTCAAAATATTTATATTTTCCTAATTTCTCCTCTTTAAAGATATCACTGACATAAAATGAATTCAATGTGATTTTTTTAATGGAATGTAGTCTGATTCAAATCCCATAACTCCTATATTAATTTACCTATGTTTTGGCAGGCCTTTACATTTTCACAGCATTTTGTCTAATGTAATCCTCCATTAATGGAATATCATGTCTTTCATAAAACGTTACTTCATTAAATCTTCAAAAGGGGCAAGATATCTTCCAACGTTGTTCTCCTTCCTTGTTCTCGGGTATATGATTCTTGAAAATTTTCATCTATCGCATAGGGGTAATGTGATCAAACATTACTCTTTGGATTGGTTCCCCTTGATATTATACATGTTGTATGTGCACCCCTCAATTTTATGCTACCAAGTTGTATCGATCAATATTCAATATAAGGTATAATCTATCACCGTTTTATTGGGATTACCTCCTTCTATTTCTCTTTAGCTAATTATATAATGTTATCTCCATGTTCCTAATGGACATTTCTTTGGGGTTTCCTAGTGTGTTGGTGTCTCTGCATCCTTCTGTAGATGAGGTCCTACTAGACAGGACATCATGATCATATTTGTTAGTTTGTTCAATGATAATCAGAAACCAATTGAAGTACGAGATTCATTGCTTTTCTCTTATTAAACATGAAACTGTAGATTTTGCCTATTTAAGCCCCCTATATCACAATGGAATTGAAATAATAAATATTTAAACTGAATAAATAAATATATATTTATCGTATGTGATTTCCTCTCGTTTTTCTAGATAATATGATATATATTCATTTCTTATTATCATGACCATCCTGATGAAATTGGTAAACAATGTAATGCATGAATTAATTGAATTTTTTTTCATAAAGATAAATAGGAATGTAAAAAATTCAATAATTTTTGTTTTAAGAGTATGTTAATAAAATTTATTTAGTAATCATGTTTAGCCAATTTGAGATTTATAGGATTGGTTAATGTTTAGGGGGCCCATAGTTGGAACCCACAAATAATAAATAGTTTAATTCTAGATTGATTAAATGACTAGATCATTGATTAAATGATAATTCCTCATACAGTTCTAATTTACCCTATTGCTTGCAAAGGCAATGAGCCTTATGCTTGGAGTTGTGAGTGCTCATTGTTATTGAAGGTTGGATGCCTTGTTTATGGGCCAAGAGCCCAAATGATATGTTATTTTTTTTCCTAAACCATGATCTTTAATGTTTGCATGGATGGTTATTCTGATATGTGTGGGGGTAGAGAGGCCAATTGGTTGTGGTAGAATTTGAGGACTATGGTGGATAGATGCATCAATATAAGCGTGTGGTTGTCGGGGAGGACATTGGGGATGATGTGATGGGTCAGATGTGAATGTTTGGATCCGTGTTATTTATTGCTGATTTTTTATCTTCTTTACATTACCCACTCCTAAAGTTAGCTAGTTTTCATACCCTCCTTCCAAAAAGGCGTGAAAATCATGATGTATTCCATGTTATTAACGTCTTTAGCCTCTCATGTGAGGATGGGTTTATTCTCCTACAATAGCTGGTATTGACATGAAGTGTATTTCAGCAACTCACCAATCAATCCCCCTTACGATCAGTATCTTAGAATGATTTTCTAGAATGAATAGGAATAGGGGAATGTAATATTATTGATAATAAATTTTCGAATAAATGATGTTTACCATTTGGGTTGGAGCTTTCTAGGAAGCACTGATGAGGTTTCAATTTACAAGAACAACCTAAATTGGGTGTGATGCTAATGAAATATAATGTTGAATTGTTAATGGTTAATTATTATTTAATGAAATAATAAATGTAAGTTTCATGTTATAAAAAGTTAATGATGTAATGTAGTAATTCTATTTAAATGGTTGTGTGATTATAGGATACTTATTCATAGAAGTGGAAGTCAGGAGTCGGAGAGACGTTAGCTGCAGTTGAGACTAATACTAGGTTATTCCCATAGAGTGGTTGTGGGATATAGTATATTATTTACATCATATGTTTCTATACTCGACTCCACCCTCTTAGTTAGGTAAACTGACACCCCAAGGATTTTGATCCCTGGGGGGTGTTTTCCTCAACATTCTAGTGGGAGGAAAGATGCCAGACTACACCCCTGTCCCACCTATATTCTATTGGTAGCTACCTGTCTTGTCAGGCATAGTGTTTAGTTTTCCCCATATGTGTGTGTAGAGGGATGAAATGGAATTTGGTTATTCACACAATTATATTCATGATATAGTTTTCAATGGATTACTATAGATGTAACATGTATGGGATATATTGTCTTGAGGATCCTTACTCGATGTATGGGATATTATGGATCGAGTTTTAATACCTGACATATGATAAAAGTTATGTGAGATACTGTGGATTTTGAAAACAACCTAGATCTTTTGAATATGTGGATGTGGTGGTTTTGTTTCACGTGGTACATATTTTGGTGATTCTCCTAGTATTCTGTGGGAAACCCTTTTTGGAGAGAGATGGTTAGGATGCATGGCGTTGGGGCAGAGAGGCAATCTATCTGGGATGTAGTTGTGTGGTAAAATTTATATTTTTTATTATATTATATACTGTTGTATTTGATACTTGGTGAGAGTATCCATGATGAGGATTGGAACATAGTATACCTATTTAGGTGATGAGTTAATTTAACTTGTTTTCCAATGTGCATTGTCCTGTTTTCTTTAATTTTTCACTAGATGATCTGGGGAGGATCTTACTGATTATATTGTTATACTCACCATATTTATATATAAATTGTTTTTAGGATACATGTAGAAGGTTGTATATCAATCTAGTTACAACAATCATGGGGTTATTGGTGTTGTTCAGGCTTTGTGGTTTCTGTTGTTTTTACATTCTCTTGGTACTTACAGTTTTTCCATTCAATGGTAGTAGTTTTTCATGAAATTGAATATGGTCTCCTGGAATTTCATTTATATTCCAGTTTGAGTTTGAGTTGGTCTGTGTCTGTCTTATATAATTCTTTTCCATGTGTTCAATTAAAGGGTAATGCCTTCCATTTGGGTGTTTAATATACCCTTTGTGATAGTCTCCAACCCACGGCCTAAAGTATGTTGAACTCAGGGGTCATTTTCTCTATTTTCACAATGTCGGCCTAGGAGTTGAACACCCTGTTCAGAGGGGCCATGAAAATCTGGGTATTCTCTAATTATTCTCATTATTCAAAATTTAGGATGCACTATATTATTTTATAGATTCTATAAATTTGGGAGACCATTGAGCAGCCTATAGGTATGAAATTCTAGATTTTTTACTTTGGGGAAATACCAATAATGATGTAACAAAACCCTATTTTGAAATATTTTGTGAACAATCCATAATAAATTTTTATTAAAAACAACTTCAATATGATATTTCAATATTATTTATAAGAAATAATTTTTTAATGACTTATATGTGCTTCCATTGATATAATCCAAGACACTTCAAGTGTTTTTGCATAAAGGATGTATATGATTTGGAAAATAACCGGAGGTACCATTGTGATGCAAGATCCCTTTGTAATTAAATTAAATTATTATAGGAAAGAGTAAATACCTCATTGAATAGATGAAGGAGAGGTACCATCAAATGTTTTCAGCCCTGTTTGTTAAACAATTTTTTAAAGAAGAAATTTCTTAAGGGGGAAGAATGAAAAGATCCATACATTTGAATAACATTTTGTTTCTTAAAAATTTGTTTTTTATTGTGTCAAATTAATTAAAACAATATAAGTATTAATTAAAATTTAACTATAATTTTTTTAAGGTTATGACACTGTTGTATAATTGGAAACAATAATAAATTTAACATTTCGATTATTTTTTCTAAATAGAAATGAAAATGGGGAATTAATTCGAATTTATTGTCATTGGACTCTACCTATATAATTATGCCATTGAACCCCATTTTTAAATGATTCTATATGAGATATCATTTATGTGATTTTACCTAGACAATGACTAAACCGTTATCGAAAAACGTAACCATGATCAAAACCTTTAATGGGAGAAGTTTAAGCTGATCGATATCATGACCCAAACCAGGTTCACTGAATAACTCCATGAAAGACCCATCATCTCACACCTAACTATTAGGGTTTTTATGGTGTAATAAATGGATATGTAATAAGACCTAATCATTATTATTATGTTCATTATTTTTTAATAAATAATGAATATGAATTCAACCTTTCATTATTACTTTTTAAATTATTCTAAACACACAAAGAGTATTTTTGATTAGTATTCAAATTTAGGAAAGAAATCAATTTCGGTGAATTAATTTATTTTTGAGATAAATAATATTTTAATAAAATATTTACATTAAATAAATTTTTTGAGAAATAAATGATCATAAACATTTTATGAAGACAAATATAATTTTATTATGGTTTATAAACAATTTTTTCCAAAACCAATCAATTTTAAATAAATGTTGGTTTTTGTTTTATATGTGATAATTCACATGATTATATTTTTTTTAGATTAAATGGTTCTTTTGGAATCATGATGTTGAAATTATCAAATGGTGAATTTTTCTTCATTTGCTGAGTTTGTACAATTATTTTGGTAAAAATTAAATACCATAAATGTATATAATGTGTTTTATGATGACATAATGATCCAATAATAATATTATAATATTAAACAAACTAGATATTCAAAAAATATATATATTTTAACATTAAAATAATATTATTTTATATTAGATTGTTTTATTTTACAATGCTTTAGTGAATTCTCTGTGTCTAATTAAATATTTAACAATTTTAAAATAATTTTTTGAAAGTATAAATCACCACAAAATAATAAGGGGAATATTTTAATATCTTCGACCCTTATCCATATAAAAGAAATTATACCAATCCCATTTACTAGAAACCATGGGAAAAATCATGGGATGGTTTGTTGTTTTGGATATTTTAGTGTGTAGGGTCCAAATCCAAAATAATAATGAATTCCCACACCTTTCCTATAAAAACCCAATCAAGATCACATTTCACTTCAATAAAGCTCTTTAATGATCATCCAACCTCTTAATATTTCTCCCAACAGTCCTCCCAATCTTCACTCTTGATCCCAAGAATCCTCTCACAATCCTTTGGGATCAGACTTCTAAGTAAGGGACCTTCCAATCTCCTCTATTATCAAGAACTTATTTTTTGATATGTATTTTAATACAAATATAAATATATTGGGATAGGCCAGTACATACTAAAATTAAATTCCATTTAATTTATATATAAGTATATCATCCATTACAATCTCATTAATCCAACCATGAACCTTTATATACACCTGTAACCATGTTAAAATTTCATAAGGGATTCTCACCATCCTCTCATCCTTCCAATTATAGTACATTTTATGAAATATGAAAATTTAATTTCAATTGATTATATTTTCATCCTTTTATAATAAATTACATATGGTCTATTTTATGGTCTTTTAATGAGGTATC
Source organism: Viscum album (assembly GCA_963277665.1). Lineage (NCBI taxonomy): Eukaryota > Viridiplantae > Streptophyta > Magnoliopsida > Santalales > Viscaceae > Viscum > Viscum album. Next base: position 768,145,496 of record OY728134.1, read on the forward strand.
ATTTATTCTCCCCCACATGGACCATGACCTAAGCTTTTACTATGCAGAAATTTAGCAATTGTTCCTTCCTTTCTCAATTTTTGTCCATGTTACTTTGTATTGTTAGACCCTTCTATATTCAATAAAAATTGATGATGTATGTATAATATCCTCCCCCATACATCTCTTATAATTTTTTAATTATGATATATCCATTTCCCTCTCATTCACAGCTCTAGTGTACACCTGTTAACATGCTGAAATTCCATACGAGATTTAATTATTATCATTTACATTAATGATTTTATTTTATATTATACATCTTTAATTAAATATTATATGTTTGGATATTATTTACCATGATCACCTTAATTTTCATTTCACATATAATTTATGATATACCCATTTATCTCTCATCAACCCATTTTATTCATTTATATTTAACATTGTTATGATGCCGAAATTGCCCCACCATTTCTCATGCCCAAATCATCATGTAGTGAATACCAGACTCATTTATATATCAATTATATTCACCTTTGTGATCATGTACATATTTATTGGTGACATACGTTTATGTATTCCACATTCCTTGTTTGTGGAATAAATTATGATGTTTAATGAATCCTTGTTATATAATCTATGTGGCACACTAATACAAGAAAATGAAATGATTGTGTTGGGGTTGACCTGATATCGCTTCAATGCATTGGGTAATGTTTAGTATCATGTTATTTCAATTGAAATGATGGTTTACATATGCTAATTCATGTGAAATGAGGTTTTAATCATGCTAATTCTTGTTGAATTATGGATTACTCATTTTATTCCATATGAAATAAGACATGGCTCGTAATAATAACAATTTTTTTGGTGTTTCCACATTTCTATGTTTTGAATATCATGCTTTATCATGACTTCAGGTTCATGATTATTTTATGCTCTATTGAAATGACTATTGACTAACATGTGTTGTCTTCCTCATGTTATGCAATGTTTATTCCCTTACTAGGCCTTTTAGCTCACCCTGTTCTAATGTATGTCCTCAGGTAATCCCATGCAATGCTATGTATGAAGGAATGTTGTGGTTATGTAAAAATATTTTTCAATAAAAATATTTTTTTTATACGGCCCATCATAAAAGATTCATTTTATGACACACTTTTTGATGACGAAAAATTCGGTATGGGTCCAATTTGCAAATACCCCATCCCAAATACACCATTTTCATGTTTTACCCTAAACTTTAATTTTATAATAATTTTGCACTACATTAATTATTCGAGAAATTGTTCAACAATAAAATATGATTTTTTTACAAGATTAACAAAACAATCAAATTCATCCATATGATCCTCCTCCTTGAATCATCAAATTATTGTATGTTCTTAAATATGAATGTATCATTCATTCCACTTTAATTACTAAGACCTAATCACAATTCTATGAATATTCTAAAAAAAATTCCATTACATTTCACACCACTTTATGTAAAAATAATTGAGTTTTTGTTCATTGATTCACAAAAATAGTTATTTAATACAATGAAAGCTACATTTATGTAAATATATTTTTTAATAATATATATATATACATGTAAATATATACATCACTACCACAATACGGGGCAAGGGAAGTTTATTGTTTTATCAGAGCTAAATAGAATGTGTTGTTAAAGGGGACCCCTTTATCAGCACTGATAAAGGGTGGTATTTATTAGTGTTTTTTTACTACAGTTAATAATGGGAATATTTAAAAAAAATATTTCTATAAAATTAAATTGAATATATAATAATATTTTTATTGATATAAATATAATATATATATTTGAAATATATTTAGACACGTATAAATAGATAGTTACACTTAAAAAACAAATTATGTAGTAAAATTTGATTATTCAATGTTTTACAAATTATCAATTAATAATTTTCAAATTATCATTGAGAATTTTTCATTTAATAATAATTTGATGACAAAAAATAAAAAACTTAATAAAAGACCTAAAATATGATTAAAACAGAACTCTATCATCAAATGGCCATAACATTTGATACAAATTTCTATTTGAGTTCTACAACATATCAAATTGAAGCCTACAATGTTCACCATGAAATGGTGACATAATGGATCCACTTTTAGGATATTTTGAAGTCATAAAATCCTAGAATGACAGGAAAACTTTGTTTTTTGTCATGAAACCCAATGTTTTTAACGATAGATGAAATTTATTCCTCATTTCATTGGGACATTGTGCCATTTTTTAGTGGGGAATGAATTTATTCTGAGTGATTACATTCATATTGATATTATGGAATTGAAATTTTATCATTATTCAAAATTTAGTGTTATTTATCACAAAATATATAACAATATATACCTATTTTTTTAAATATTCACACATAAAAAAATAAATTTTATAAAAAAATAATTCAACTTATTTACATATAGGATATATTTTACTATATATAAGCGTTATCTAAATAAAAAATCAATATCCATTTAATATGAAAAAAATATAGATGCATATTTTTTTACGTATATAACATGAGTGTGTGTGCGTATCTGTGTGTGTTTTTTTATCAAACTGATATATATTAATATAGGAATAAATATACAGATAACAAAATATAAGTATATATATATAAGTAGAAAGGTATAAATATATATTAATATAAAAATGAATATATTGATATCTAAATATATAAATATAACAATACATATATATACATAAATATATATTTATTTATATATGAATATATATATATATATATATATTATTATAAAGAAATATATATTTTAATATAAATATATATATACTAATATAAATATATTTTAATTTATGAATAAATATACGGATAAAAATATAACTAAATATATATATAGTTATAAATAATTATAAATTAATATACCAATATATATATACATATATGGATATTTAAATATTTAAATATAACTATATTTGTGTGTATATATATATATTAATAAACGAATATATATATATATATATTAATACAACTAAATATATATTTTAATATAAATAAATATATTTTTATTTTCACATATATTATTATAAAAATAATTAAAATGATAAAAAATTATAACTAAATATATATATAAATAGATAGATATAAATATATATTGATATACGAATATATGTATATGTATATTTATATATACATATATTTTTCTATATATGAATTTAATTATACATGTGTATATATATATATATTAATATACGAGTGTATATATATATATATATATTAAAATAATATATATACTATATTACAAATATATATTTGTTAATATAAATATATACTAATATTCAGATAAATATACAGATAATAAAATATAACCAAAATCATATAACTAGATATATATTAATATTTGAATTAAAATATAGACGTATAAATATAAAAATATAACATTAAATGTGTATATATATATATATATATTAATATATGATAATATATATATAACTAAATATATATTTTAATATAAAAAACTATATGTTAATATAAATATATGTTAATATATGAATAAATATAACATAATATATATATATATATCAGTAAATTTAATGCAAAGTAATATAGAAGAGTGGTAATGGTTCCTACCCCATAGTGGGAGGACACAAGTTTGAATCATGGGTGAGGTAGCAATGCACGTGGTGGTGAAGGGTTGTGCTCGCACTGTTAAATAGTGTGACTAGTGTGTGATTGGGTTGTAAGGTCAAGTCGGGTGGTGAAATGATGTGCTAGCGTTGTTAAATGGTGTGGTTGGGGCATGCTGGGGTGGTAGGGGTGTGCGGGGGTGGGTAGTGATGTTGAAGAGTGGGTCAAGTGTTGTTAAAAACCTCCTCCGTTTTTCTAAATTTATATATATATATATATTTATTTAAAACATTTAAACCATTATAATTGCTTTTAAAAAAGCAATGATAAAAGTGGCCTTTTAACATCTCTAAAAAGGATGATAAAGGACCATTTTATCAGTTATTTTTCATTTTCTAATAAAATAACACATTTATTAGTGTTTTTTAGCATTTTGAAAAGAGGTCTTTATAAGTACTTTTTTTAGCAGTGATAAATGGGACCACATTTTTATTTGCTGATATTAACATCACTCTTTTTAGCACTGTAAATGGACATTTCTAGCACTTTTAAAGGTCATATCTTTAGTGGTGTGTGTCTGTGTGTCTATATATAAATATAATTAGAAATCGGATGATAGGGGTTTGAGTACTAGATGAATTAGTGCTCACCCGTTTTTTGGCCAACACTACTTAATTTTTCATTGCAATCAACCATATCCACAGTTATACAAATCAACTGCCACATTAATTAAATAATAGTTTCGGAATATTTTCTAAAAAAAACCTTATTTTTTATCACTTTATAGGAAATAAATTATTTATGGGAATTAATAAATGATTTATGGATATTATTAATGTATAATTATTATTTATGGAAGCTGATTAGTGATTATTTATAATAAGATGGACAATCTTTATCCATTGTGATGGAGCTATGGAGTGGGTGAGGGGAAATGGAGGGTTGGGTCGCAAAGCATGAGAAATCTCCAGGGTGGCGCATCCATGAATTTTTTAAAGTGAAAATAGATTTGGTGAATCTTTAATATGATACACATGTTTCCCTACTCTTCTGGGATTCTGTATATTATTATGAGTTGCCCTATTTTTAGATGTGCATACTTTTAGAAATCTTATTCGTATATAGTATAACATTATGTTTATTTTTTTGAATATATATACATATATATATATATTTATATGTGGTTTTTTTATAGTTTTCAATTTCTACGTTGTATAATGTATTTATATGATTATATTTATATTTTTGACATTTTTATTGTCAGTTATTTATTATAAATAAATTTATCATTCTAGAATGCAATAAGTATTGTTTTTATGAAAAGAAAAATAAAAAATAGAAGATGTAATTGGATCATCCTACTTATATACTGGTACTTCTAAATACACCCCTAATAATTTTTTTTCAATATCAATTTTAATATAGAATATTTTTTTATATAATTTTGTTCATATATTTGTAATATCATGCTAAAATTACCATTATATGTTTAATTATTAATTATTTATATAATAAATTATATTATTTTGGGTTGGTTTTTTAAATAAATTTTCTCATTCATTCAAAAAAAGTAATATTAATAATGAAACATATTAAAAAATTTATATTATATTCCAATCGTTCATAAAATGTCCATGATGATTTCCAAAATAAACGAATGAATATGTAAAATAATGTAAGCCTCCAAAAACTAATCATTAGGAATACAAATCCTTATATACAATGAAAAAATAAAGTTAGGAAACCAAATCCGTGGATCTAATCCAACACCCCCAAGATGATGATGGAGAATTGGGAAGGGGAAGTTTGAATGAATACAAATCACAATGGTAATAGATATCTTCTACATCCAATTGAACATCTTCTTTATCATCAAGCATCAATGTCCCTGAATGAGTAGTGAAAACAATGCAGCCCTCCTCGAAGTATATATATATATATATAATTATAAATATAATAAAAATATTTATTATAATTTCATAGTTATTTAAATATAAATATTAATTTATTGAATTAACGATAGAACTATAACATACATATTTATTTAATATATTTAGTTAAATTTCATAAGTATTTATATATATTTATATATATATATATATTTATTTTTATGAATATAATTAAAATATATATGTAATACATATATATTTTCTATAAATATGTAATATATATATATATATATATTGTAATTAAATAATTATAATATTAATATAGATATAAACAAATATAATTCTAAATAAATATAGATACATTCAAATAATAATTAAATTATAATATTTTTATTAATTATATATAAATATAAATATAAAAAATAAATTTATTATAAATTTATAATTATAAATATAAATATATTAAATAAAAATGTAAATATAAATAAATAAATATTTATTTATACATATTATTATAAATAAATAAATATATATATCTATAATATATATAATTTTATTATTATATATAAATTATATATAATTTATTATCATTATTGTTTTATATGAATTTTTTTAGTGCCGATAATGATTGACCATTATGAGTGCCCAAAATCATTGATAAAGGCCTGTAATATAATCTATTTCTATTTTAGTGTTGATAAAACATCCCATTATATGGACTATTTAACTAGCACTGATAAAAGGTTTATCAAATTATATAAATAGACTCTAACAGTTTCCTCCTCTTATCACATGACTCAAGATCTCACAGAAGTCGAAATCTTTTGTCTTCACCTACTCCTCCTTTCCATTCTCTATCACCAAATTCTCCCTTGTCGTCGTCGTCGCAAATCACACCTCCCCATCCACTAGTGCTAACACCTACGGTTTTTGTAAGATCTTAGATCTTCTTATGGTATGTTTTGAATTATTATTTGGAATGGAATCTCCTATTTATGCTACCAAATTTTTTCCCAATGTTTATGAGAATTTTCGAGGGTGTTATTGGGGGTTTCGGACATGAAAGAAGAAGAAAAATTGTGTTACTGGTAATGTTTCACGGTATGTGCATGGTTAGGGAATACTGTGCGGAGCATCCTTGGAAACCGTGCTAACAACGATGGAGGCTTACACAGGGTTTCTGCATAGTTAGGAAAACTATGCTTAATTTATATAAAACTATGCGATGTGGGTGATTTCTGGCAGTAGCTTCTGCACGGTTTGGAAAACAGTGCTGGTAAAACGTGCAACCCAGAAACAGTGATAAAATAAATAAAATCAACCCTGATATTTCATAACCAAACTCATGTTTCTCTTTTATTTACCCCCCCACAACCCTAGTGGGGAACTTGTATGACTCATTCTTTGAAGAGGTGGTTCTCCTTCGATTCATGGATGTTTGATGCATCGTTGGGTGTGGATCAAAAGACCATTTAATTATAATCCTCTCCTCCCTTAACTTTTTCGTGTTAGGGTTTTAGGTTTCCCCCATCTTTTTTGAACCTATATATCCCTATTTTTGGTGGAACATAGGTTGGGGATTCATGGCGTGCTTGAAATCAGATCTAAGGCCTTGGATAAGAGCGTTTTCATCCCGGATTTGAAGTAGGTGGTCTACAAGTATTCTCCCATAGTTTTTTAGAAGTTTTTATTAATGCATGTATTATTGGTTTTCTCTACTTGTGTTATGGGTTTCTTTGGATTTCTTGTTAAAAGGTACATCTAATTGACCAATTGAAACCCTCACAATCCCTGCGGGATGGTGGAGGAAGACTTAAACTTTTTAGGCACACAAAAGGGGTGCACTGGCTATCCTGAAGCTAGAGTGGGATCAGGTTAAGTGATGGGTTTATAAATAATTATGTGGAAACCATTTAGAGTATGTATTAATGGTTAATTAATATATAAATGTAATAATGATTAATATTCCCTAGGTGATAAAGGCATAAGGGTTGTTGGAATGACATGAAAATGAGTAATTGTGTTGATGATATTATGTCTGTTATTTACTGAATTTTGATAGAAATGCGTTTAGGGATTAGGGAAAGTTAAATTGTGAACTTGCAATTTGTTAATGTAATGGGAATGGGGAATGTGTTGAGCAGATTTATTAAGGGAATGAATGAATTTTTGGAATGGGTTAATACACGAGAATATGGTAATACATCTAAATGATTGAATGTAGTAAAGGGATTGTGTTATGTGACATGAGAAATGTTATTGAAATGAATAAGTGGGTGAGTTCTTGGGAAATGGTAAGTGGGGTAGATGGGATAATGAATTGTCATTGACGAATTTCCAGAAGATATAAGCATTGTTGAACGCACCTAATGGATCATGGCATGTGACTAGAAATTTTGATAAATGAACATGAATGTTAAAATGGGAAGGTGTTAATGGGTTATGGAATAGTATTAATTCCTATTTTATATTATGCATTGTGATATCAAATTACATTCAATATTCTTGGATGTGTTATGTATGGTGTTTTGTGGTGGAAGATATATAAGCATGTACACATAGATAAGTAGAGTGGGGCATTGAATTGAGGTTCTACGCCAATGGGATGAGTCATCCTGAGGCACAAAACACCACCCCAAAATGCATTGGTTAGGGATGTTGATGGAGGATTCGTTACCCTAATGGTTTCATTCTATCTGGACAGAGCCTTCGAGGTGATGATATTATGTTGATGCTATATATAGATCCCTAGTGAGATAGGGACTTGAATTTGTCTCTATATAACTTTTGATTTATTGAATTAGAACCTTCTGTAGATGATATTTATGCATATCCCCTGGAATATGTCATCAATTCGACATATGTAATGAAGATGGTATAAGAAACAGAATTCAGATAAATGCTATCAAAGAATTAAATAAACTTTGTTAACTAATAGAACCTGAAATTTCCCTTTTGTAAAATTCCTTTTATTATGAAATTTCATGAACTATATATTAGATATTATATGTTTTATACATCATTGTTGGTGGCCTAATGTGTTTTGTACTCACATCTGGCTCATCCGGATGATGGGTATCAGGGCAGATCTCTTGATTGCAGGTTTTGACTAGGGTTGAGATCCTACTGTGAGATGTTGAGTTGGGCTCCGGATGATCATGGAGAAGGACCAAGAAATTAATTAGGGATCCATTTAGAGTTTGTCTATTACATTTTTTTGGGTTTCATTCCGTTTCACTATTGGTACGACATGACATTACTACATTTGATTTGTGTTTTTACTAGTTTGGGAAATATTTGCTTTTGCATGTTTTTTGGTTGTTCATATTTTTTATTCTATTTCTACTGTGTTATAATGTGACTAATTATAATAAAGATGGTATTTACTCTCCATGTGACTTAGTTGACCCTCTCCTCTTGTTTTAAACCTCTGGCGTATGGGGAGGCGCGATTGAGGATATGTGACAAGTCATCTCATAGCACAGGTTTAAGAGCATCTAGGTTGGGGACATTCCAATGTGGTATCAGAGGAGTAATTTTGCATTTCATATTATTTGGGGATAGTAGACATGATATTAGGATGTGGCAGGCCTTGTTAATAATCTCATGTTTGGTAGTAGCTAACCCATGTACCAGGAAAACCACAGTTACTCTTGGTGGGAATTATTGTTCTGGATGTGTGTTTTTATTGTTGAATGATACTTCACTATTGGGTGATACAAATATTGTATTATTTGACAAAATTATTATATTTTGATCATTTCTAGAATGACATGAGGTTGTGAATTCGTGAATCATATAAGGCCCCTAAGTATGTAAGCAACATGCATTGTTATAGGCACCCATACTGGATGGGTGTGTGGGGCATAGAAATTATAATTCATGTTACTTTCTTCATAAATATGAAGAAAATGATGCATAATCATTGTAATGTAAGTGGTGAATGAAAATAATGAAAATAAATAAATACAGAATATCTTGTATAAATAAATGTTGTGACATGGATAATATTTTGGGATGTGATTGGTTGTAAAGGGTGTTTTGGTGCATAAATGGAAAATGGTTGCATAATGATTGTAAAATTATTAATGATGTTTTTCCATGAAAGGTTCAATGAGTAAAAATGGCGATTGAAACAATTTGTGAAACTGGAAATACTCCTACATGGGAATGAATTGTGTTGTAAATGAAGAATTAGTTTGAAGAGTTATTTATGAATGACTTACTATTATGAGATCAGGTTACCCCATTTTCACCATGACTGCAGTAGGTATGGTGGAGGGTAGTTCTCAAAGCATGATGTTGACTGCTGGGTAGAGTATGAAGAATGTTTTTTTAAGGTTGACCGTGTGGTATCTTTCCATCTATGGCTAAATTATCTAGGTCATTCTTTGAAGTGTTCAGTGAATGACATGTTGGGAATGAGAATGTTTGTGTTCAATAGTGGTTATCCATTTTTAATAACACTTGTACCTTTGTATGTGTGTGATGGGGTAGTGAGAGTGATCTAGTTTCAGACATTGGATTTTTATTGTGTGGCCATTCAAGTAGTGATGTGGCCTACATGGTGTGTTTAGGGATCCCTTCATAGGGTTATGGCCCTTGGGTTGTGAGGTGTTGTCTGGTAATGTGAGTGAGAGAACTCACATGGTTCGTAAAAATACGGATTACATGTTGGAACCTATGAATGGTTCTTGGGTCTTAGTGACCTTGTCTGGAGGGACCATGTGAGTTGTGTCTTCAATCTCGGAGAAGATGTTTTACTCTCAGTGATGATGAATGTGTACACTCATAGAGGGGATCCTAGAGTAGATGGCTATGGGAGTTTTAGACATACCATAATGGGAGTGATAGTTACATTCACGATCATTACATAATTAATGTCATCATAAGTATGGTTTGGATAGAGGAACAATGATTTTTCCTAGTTTTGAATCCATTCCAGCGATTTGATATCATTCAACCATTGAGGTGACCTAATAGAGAGGTTAGATTGTGTCTCTAGCGCTTTTGGGAATGTGTCACGAATTTTGATGTTCTGGGATTGGGTAGTGGGACTCTTATAGTCCCATGGTGTAGGGTTGGCCTTGAGGGATAAATGGGATGGTTGATGGTAGTTTTTTCCCAGATCCTTCATATGGGAGCCCTAGTTTTGTTATAGGAGTTGTGGTTGTTCTGAAGGGTCATGTCGTATGAATTCTTTACTCTCCAATATGATTGATTATTTATAGAGGCTTGAGGATGATTTCAAGTGGAAGAGGTGATGGTGGATGGAGTGTCATTATATGATTTTACTCGATGGTGAAACTCCCGGTAGGGGTGGTCACATAGATGAAATTGTTAGTATGGATAAATTAGTGGTGGTGGTGTTCTTCAACAACTTCATGACATAAAAAATCTAGTGACGACCATGCCCAATATCTTGATATCATCTCATGTATTTTGAGATGATCTGGAACATTCCAAGAGAAAATAATGTGTTTGGATGAATAATGGATATCAGGGAGGTTACACATAGATAAATAGTACATGCGGAGCATGATAGTGTAATGTGCACCCTTTACAGTTTCGGGTGGGGTCCTCAAGATGAACTTAATGGAGACAGATGTCTTGGATTCTGTTCAAGGAAGGATGTAACACACACTGGGTGACAGTCGTTTTAATATTTTTGGAAAATATGGATATCCATTCCTATATTTGGGGTTTGAATTGTGATCGAGTAAAAGATGGGGTGGTTGAAATCCATCTTGAGAGAAGTGGTAACAACCCTCCTACGGTGGGGAGTGATAAATTAGTCCTGTATTTTGAGAATAGGACATCAGATCGATGTAGTGGAACTGAGGTACAAATGAAGAACCTATTAGGTGCATGATAAGTTCCTTATAGAGGAATGTTGGCCAAGGATGTGGTGACTTATGATCCATGTGTTAGCTTCATGCTCATGATGGTTCCACGAGAATCTTGTGATGTTTATGTTGATGTCATATGATGATGTGGTTGGATATGACAACATGTTGAGGCACGGGAAGTCGGGGTACTATAATTTCATAAAATATTGGTGTTAGACTCAAGTAATTATCCTTTTTGTGGTTTTGGAACGTTGGGATGTGGTGTGAGCATTGGCCATGGGATGTGGTGACATGCCAATGGTGAATAAGATGACGGTTTGGATGGTGGTAGTGTTGTGATGATGGAATTCTACTTAAAATAAGTAAATTAACACAGTCGGTGCATGGGATGATAATTATGGGATTCAAGATAGTAAAAACATTGGGGAGGTGTGAATGGAGTAGTTTACACTCAGTGTAAGGTGTGTTTTCTTGGAAAATCCAATTTGGTGAGTTCCGAACTCAGATGGTTAACATGGACAGATGGGGTGCTAGTGAACCACCTTTGGGATGATGCTGTGAAAGAATGCAACTTTTTGAAATGAAGTTGTACCTCAGTGTCGTTGTATTGACCTTAGTCTTTAAATGAGCAGTTTAGGAATTTCATTCTAAATTATTTTTACAGTGCAACTAGATGTTAATGTGGGAAATTCTCCTATGGAAGCATGGGCACAGTGACTTTGAACCTATTAGATGATAGAAAATTTTAGTTGAGTTCTTGGGGTCCTTTGTTTATGGGTAAGGTGCCATGTCCCCAAAAAATGGTGAAAATAACAATACTAGTTAATTGGTTGGTTGGTGATGAGATCATATTATTCGGTCTAAAGGACCTCAGTTATCACCATTCCATTATGTTGTCCCTGGTCGAGAAATTTGGCAAGGATGAACAGGTCAAGTATATGTGAGTTTTGAGTTTCATTTGGATGTATAGTGTGGGATGAGATGTTCATGAAAGGTTGTAATAATGAGCATGTGTTTATTCTGGGTGATACTAGGATTGTCACTATTAGAGTATGATGAATAGAAAAATCATGCCAATTGAATTTGGTCCTGATTTATGTAGTGGATTAGTCTGATGAGGTGATATATGGTTTTCTCCATGATGAAATTATGTTTTTTATGATGTTTCCATGTATGGTGAGTCATGAACTATTGTCTAAATTTTCTTGGTGATGTTTTAGTGGTTGGTTGTGGATGGACTAGAATCATCCTTGGAGAGTTGCTGGTATGTGTTGTGGTAAGGAATGGTGGGACAAGTCTCATCCCTTGATACAATTTTGGCGAGACTTTTGATGTGAACTACAAATGGTTTGATTGAATGAATAGGAATAACTTGTAGCATGATCTCTTATTATAGATGTTTTTGATACTATGAAGAGTAGCTCGAGGGTGAGAAGTTATAAGGGGGGGAGGTTGTAAGAACCCATATATTCATAATCTATGTTTTTATTTATGTTTAGTTTTGGCTTCTCCATTTTGGAAAAAATAAATGGATCCCAAAGTTCATGAAAATTCATGGGGGCATTCTTGGGGTTTGGGACACAAAAGTGGAAGAAAAAGGGGGTTCATAGGCATGTTTCACATTTTTCGCATGCTCAGTGAAAACCGTGAGGAGCATCCCAGGTAACCATACCACAAGGGAAAAAGGAATATGCACGGTCTGGATAACTTTGCTGAATTTACTTGAAACTGTGCGAAGGGGGGGATTTCGAGCTGTAACTTCTGTATGGATTGTGTTCATTTTTAAAAACCATGAGAGTAAACCATGCGACCTAGAATATTTGAAAAAATTTCGATAATTCCACCCTAGGATTTTAAAACATAACAGAGTGTTCTCATACTTTTTATCCCCCATAACCCTAGTGACGAACATGGTCTACCCATGCTTCCAATTGGAGTCTTCCTAATGATTCATGGTGATTTGAAGCACTTCTAGATGCAGATAGAAGGCTCAGATAAGTCTAATCCCATCCACCCTTCTATTTTTTGGTTTAGAGCTTGCAGTTTCCCCCATATTCTTCTGAAGCTGTAAATCCTATTTTTTTCAGTGGAACTTAGGTTGGGTCTTCCAGGGGTTTTTGAATTCAGATCTCAGGTCATGTTTATGAGTGTGTAAATCATAGGATTTTAGGTAGGTGTTCTATAAGTAATATGCCATTGTTTTATTTTAGATGTGTGAATATAATCTTGTGTTGTAAATTTTTTGTACTTGTGTTTTTGGTTTCATTGGTGCTTTACATAAAAAGGGTCATCGAAGTGACCAATTGACACCCTCACAATCCTCAAGGTATGGTTGGAGGAGGACTTGAACATTTTAGGGCCACCCACAATGTTCTCTGACAATCCCAGACTTAGAGTGGTGTAGGGTTTTTTGATGAGTTTCTGAAAAATATTGTTTAATACTTGAAGAATTTGTTTTAATATATGATTATGTTATAAATGGAATAGTGATAAATATTCATAAGTAGATAAAGTCATAAAATTTGTTGTAATGACATGAAAATGGGCAATTGAGTTGAATAGCTTATTTCGTATGATTCATTAATTTGGATAGAAATTCTTTAAGGGATAAGGTAATGATAAATGGTGAACATAAAATTAGGAAATGAAATGGGAAATGGGGAGTGTGTTAAATGGATGTATTAAGGGAATGGGTGAAATTTGAAAATGGGTCAATACATGAGAATTAGGTTGTACACATAAATGATTGAATGTAGAAAAGGGATCGTGTTATGTGATATGAGAAATGTAATTGAAATTCCTTAGTGAGTGAATTCTTGTGAAATGATAAATGGGGTAAATGGGTTAATTATTACTCAATGATGAATTTGGAAAGGTAATAGGTGTTGTTGGACACACCTAATTAGTTAATGTATAAGAAAGACAATTTGGATAATTGGACATGAATGGTAATTGGTAAACTTTTTAATGGTTAATGGAATATTATTAATTCCCATGTTGTGTTTTTCATTGTTATATCCAATGGAATTAAATAATGTTTTTTGTGTTATGTATGGTGTTTTGTGGTGGATGATAAATAAGCATGTACACATGGATTGTTAGAGTATGGTATTGACTTGAGGTTCTACTCCCATGGGTTGAGTTAGAATATGGCACTAAACTCTACCCCAACATGCATGGGATAGAAAAGGGGGGAAAGCCTTTATTCCCTCAATGGTTGCATTACTCCCAGACCAAGGCTTCAACGTGACAGAAATGTTTTGATGTGATATGTGGATCCCTGGTGAGATAGTTACTTGATTCTCTTCCCTATTCCTTGTTATTGATTTCCTTAGACCCTTGTGTTGATGATATTTATGCCTATCCCATGGAACATGTGATCAATATGGATTATGTAATGATATTGATATATGAAACAAAATCAGGATAAATGATAACAATTAATTAAATGAACATTTTTAACCAATTTCACCCAAACTATACCCTTCTTACTTACCTTTTATTTTGTACTTGTAGGCACTATCTAGTTGAATGGATATTTTCTAGAAAACGTTGTTAGTGGCCTACTGAGTTTTGTACTCACACCCTACTTGGGCCGCCGTTGGGTACCCAGGAAGATCTCTTGGTTTTAGGATAGGACCAGTGCAGAGGGCCTACTGTGAGATGTAGTGTTGGGCTTGGGATGTACATGGAGAAGGACCCAGTCAAAATGTAGGTTCCCATTCATAGTTTGAATTTTTTTTAAATTTTTGATTGTTTCACTTCACTATTAGTATGGAATGACATTGTTACATTTGATTGGTGTTTTTACTTATTTGGGAAATGTTTGGTTATGCGGGTTTATAGTTTATTAGTATTGTTTCCTCTATTTATAATGTGTTTTGTTGTGAATTGCTCTGATAATGAGGGTATTGTTTGGCCACGTGACTTAATAGACCCTCTCTGAAAGTTGGTAACCTATGGAATATGAGGAGGCACACTTGAGGTTATTCTACGACTTGTGTCGGGGAACCGTTTTAGTGGATTCCAAGTCGGGGAAGTTACTGTTGGTATTCCCTCATTTTCCAGTATGAATATATCCTCCACCATTAATCATACTTCCACCATCGAACCCCATCTGTTGCAAACATCACCTCCACTAGGTACATCACCTATATAGCATGCCGAACCCCACTTCATCCATGAACCATTTCATTGTCACGAACATATCATCCCCATGTACAACACCTCTGCAACTGAACCACACCTCTGATATGAAGCCCTACTCCTCTAAATACACACCTTCACATTGAACCCATCTCCATAGGTGCTAAAACTATGAGTACTATCGTAATTCTCTTAGTATTTCCATTGTAGTTTATCATTGTAAAATCTTCCATGGTCATTTACATGTTCGTAAATTTTCTATATCTAATTAAGGATATTCATGAACTTCTAGGTCTAAAATTTTATTAAAAATTGTTTTATTGATAATCCATTGGGCGTTCCATTCATTTCATTTTTTTCACACCTAGAATGGACACCATGGGGGATATGCAGTACCTCTAAATACATTTTTACTTCGATAAGTATAAGGTTTCCAATTTTTTTCATGTGGCATAATTGATGTTTAGCTTCATGGGAATAGGTTTTTGAGGTCATTATCCAAGTTAAGTCTGTGTTTGGATAAAGATTAATCCATATATTATAACCTATCAAGTTGTAGTTCTATTATTTAGTGTAGTTTCAAATGTTTTTCATCATCTGTTTATATATGGATATAGTTTATTATTTATGACTGCATTTAGATCGTGATGTGGGTGTCTCTTTAATATTTTTATTCAATTATAGATGAATATATTGAATATTTTTCTTGTAAACTTATGTAATATGAATGTTTCATGTCTGTTCTAAGGATATTTCAATTATATCGTTTCAATTTACTCAATGTGGAAAAATCAACCAACTCATATTAAATAAATCAAAAAAGTAATAGGAACCATATCCATGACAACCCTGCTTTTATTAATACTTAAACATGATTTAATAAATAAAACATCACTTGATACAATAAAAAATATCTAGAGGTTTAGTGTATTTTGGGATTAGGATCATTAAATAAAACATAAAATATAAAATACAACTTCTTTATTGAAAACTTCCTTTACATGACCACTACATTCCCTCGTACTTAGCATTGCATGGGATAACCTGAGGACATCCATAAGAAAAGGGTGAGCTATAAAGCCCAGTAAGGGAGTACACATGGAATAAAATGAGGATTAAAATACATGTTATTCAATAGGCATGTCAATAGAGCATAAGATAAACATGAACATAAAGGCATGATAAAGCATGATAATCATAACATGGAAATGTGGGAACAACAGTTAACATTGAATTAGCATGAGCCAAGGCTCATTGCACATGGAGCATGAGTAAACTCCCATTGCACATGAAGCACGAGTAAACCCTCATTTCACTTGAATTAGCATGAGTCAACACTCATTGCACATGACGTATCATGATACTATACTTTACCCAATGCATTGTAGCACTATAAGGGCGCACCCTTCTTAAATATTTCATTTCATGCATAAGTGTGCCACATGGATCATAAATAATGGATTCAGAAAACATAATCATTTATTCCATGATAAAGTAATGTGGAATTAATACATGAATCATTACAATAAATATGTAAATGTGCATAAAGTTGAATACCCTTGATGGAGAAATGGGCATGGTATCCACTACACAATGACATTGGCTTAGAAAATCGGTGGAATTTTTGCAGCGTAACGGCGTGACATAAAAATTCATAAAAAAATGGTTGATGAGAGAGAAAGGGGTTCCTCATCATATTTACATGTAATGGACAGTAAGGAGGTCATATATATACTTGTACCAACAATGGAAATGGAATTTAGATTCATGATACAAATGTATTTCTTGAATGTAAAAGAAGAGAGAGAAGTTCTTTTCTGAATTTCGGAATAGTAATGGGTGTACATGGGAGACATTTAATGAGAGAGAAAGTGGTATACCATCATTCAAACAATAAGAGGGGTGTATGGGGGAGGTTAAAAACCATACCCCAACATTCATAATTGAAAATAAAAGGGCAATACAACTTAAAGAAAATTGACAAAAATGAGAAAGGAAGAAAAAACCCATACTTGGAAGTGTGCTTCCAAAGGCTAGAGAGAGGCTTGGGAGTGGCTTTTTGGGAGATTCGGGCACCTTGGGAGGATTCTAGAGAGTTTAAGTAAGAGGTTGGACGAACTATAAAGGATTGTAGTGAGGAAGAAGTGGGATCTTGGGTGGGTTTATATAAGAAAATTGAGAGAATTCATTATTATTTAGGTCTGGGTCCCCTTACATTAAATTAATCCATACCAAAAACCATCCCATGGTTTTTTCCCATGGTTTTTAGAAAAGGGAAGTTGAAAAAAATATTTTATAAGCACCAAGCCCGAACTTCTTAAAATAATATGGTTGCTTATGTGGAGGTGAGTCACACTCCCATGGAAATTAATTTAATAAGGCAAAGTGTTGAATATGTCTTGAGGGGTTCATTAATGTTTTGAAAAGTAAGTCAAACAAACCCAATACGTCGTTATTTTAATGATAAAACATATATTGTAAGAACATAAGGATTATGGTATTTTATTACATCACAATTGGGTCATTATGATGTCATGAAACACATTATCTATTTAAATGATATTTAATTTTTACCTAAAAATTTGACTCTCAGAAAATTATGAAAAATTCACCGTTGGATAATTTCGACATCCTGATTCTAGAAATGAAATTTATTTTATCTAAAAAAATTTCTAAATATGTTAATTTTCACTTTTAAAATAAAAACCAACATTTATCGAAAATTCACGGGTTTTCACAGAAATGGCTTTCAAACCTTAATATAAAATTTTAATTGCATTCATAAAATTATAGGATCATTTATATTTAATAAAAATTAATATAATAATATTATTATTATTTTATTAAAATATTATTTAATTCAAAAATACCTTAATTTAATAAAATGGATTTCTTAATTAAATAATGACTAAAACACCATTTGTGCTTTAAAAATTATTTACAATGTATCAAAAATGACTAGAAATTGTATTCATTATTATATAAAAATAATAATGTACATGAACATAGTTCTACTTATTTGTTACATAACCCTTTAAAATAGCCGCATAAGACCTAAGGGTATGGTGTGGGATGGTGACAGACTCTTGGGGTAGCTCGGATAACATCTCTCGAGTGGTAATCTCAAACAACTTCCACTTTTCCCGTAGATGGTCACGATCGAGCTTGACATAATGAAGCATAGCTTGGTATTGGTCAAGGGTGAAGCCCAAGGATTCCACCTCTTTTCCGAGCTCCAACAAAAGGGCTTTGTATGAGGCAATTCTAATGGATGAGGCCATCGCTTCCTTTGTCTGAGTAAAATTAGGTTTGTTAAAACCTTATATTTTTACTAATCATGTGATCACTGTTCAACGACTATAAAAGTAACGGTCAAAACTCTTAACATAAAACAAAAGAATTTGACATCTTATAAAAACATTTTTTATAGAGAGACATTTTACTAGATCAGGAGGGATTTTCCATTAATGAAACGTTCGGTTGTAACAATATCTATTGATTAGATGTATACTCTTTCTGTAGTACTATACTAATTTTTCAACATAGATATTGGGTCCTTATACTTTCCACCACAAAATATCATATTGTAACCCATATTCAACAATGTTCATGTGCTTTTTGGAGAAGTGGATTATAGATATAATTATAGAAATTGATAATAAAGTACATTAGTTATAATCCCAAGGAATTACCCTCAATATTAATATCCATTCATCCACTATTGAACCAAACAATACCCATGGAAAAGATTATCTATTTTATTTGATGTGTTAGAATAATGAAAAATAGGACACTATTTTTTTTTTGAAATTCGATGTATGTGGAGAAAAAGGCATAGGAAGATGAGATGGAATTGATCTAGGTTGAAAAATAGGCAAATTTTAATAAAGAAATGATGAAACTATTCTTTGAGGCTTATCCTAACCACATCATGCACTAAGTGAAACATGTTCATGTACTTGATCCACTTATTGATTAAGCGTGGGATTAATTTCTTATAGAAGGGAATGAAATACTATGATACCTAGAATAATTAATATAACTCAAGTACTTAGAGATCCAACAAAAATATGTATTTTTTGGGTGCACCATAAATGGAAAAACCCAATCCATGTTAAAAACACCACTAGGGCATACATACCAACTCAATCCCAATCCCAATCATTGGTAAACAATGTAATTTATAATATAAATTCAAAACTATGTAGACCGATGTTTAGAATATTTCTTCCATCTTTTAATTTTATATGGTTCTAGTTGAGGATATGGAAATATACATGTTTCAAGACTCTGATGAAGCTTCTTATAACCAAGATCATTTCATTGTCCGGTTCATGGTGATGATTAATAGATCTCACCAGTTTATTTCCTAGTTATGGGGTTGATATCATCGCATCACCTGATAACCAAAATTCATATATGGGAAGACTATATGATACAATGTAGTGCTGATGATCCACACTAATGAGATTTTAGAGTAGTAAATGACTAATTTAGACACATTAGAATTGGTTAGGAAAGTCCAGTTATTACTGGAGTGACAACCAGGATTCTACCATATTGGAAGCACTATGATGTACTTAACCAATAATGTGGTATGGTTACTTTCCAATGATGTTAATGAGATATCCTTCTCATATTTTCCTTTTGTATTGATGAAAACACCATTCATAACCATAAATGAGCTTGGTAATTAGTTTTTCTTATACTGTGATGTATTAAGGGTCTTGATAATAATAGTTACACTCTTTAATGGTCAAGTGGTTGCTTATGGGTCTAGATAGTAAAGGCCATATAAATGAAAATTACAGGATTCATTCATAGATTTGGAAATAGCTGTGCTTTCCATGATGTCTTATTGGTATTATCAATATGGTGAGATATTTTTGGAATACACTAATATGTGTTTGAAATATATTTAATCACAAAGTGAAATGAAACATTGATAATGGGGAAGGTTTGAGTATCTATAGTCCTTTAACGTTTTCTTAATGTATATCCCCATGAAGGGGAACATTTTTTTATAATGTAAAGTATTGGAAAGATCATCATTAGGTCGTACATGATTCATGCTTCATGTATAAGATGGATTGTCACATTGAAGAGATATTACATTATGTTCAAAATTAACATAGTGAAATGAAACATATGTCCTTATCTATTACTTATTCCATCCTCAATAGTGTTACATGATTAAAATATAGTTATTCTACTATTTATTCATGATAGTAATGATAAACCTTTTATAGTATTATATTTTATAAAATGTTGGTTATTTTTAATTCATATATCCTTTATAAAGTGATTCACATGGGATTTATTTCATTGTGAATATTCCATGTGGCTCTTCTAGAATGATTCAAGTGTTTTGAAATGATTCATAAAAAAATATTTCTGTTCAGCATACCATTTTGTTGTTTCAAATTGATTTAAAATGGAACAAACAATTTCCATGGAATATGGATTAATTAAATTTGTTGTTAAACTAACATGGTATACTTTGTAAAGGGATGTAAATTTTTTGAAATCATGTTTTATACAAGTTTAATTTTAAAGTGTTATGTTATTTTAATTAATCATTTGATTCAATTATTTGTTTTTTAACGGGATTTCATGAGTGATTTTATAAATAGTTATATAAGGAATTTGGTGTTATCTTCTAGGTGGATGAGTCTATGAAAATAAAATGGAATAATAGATATCAATCAAATGTTGAGTGCCCTATATTCTGAAGGCCCCATTTTTGAATTTATTTCATTTAATATTAATGAAGCCAAATAAAATGGGATAGAAATGAATAAAGAAAGGAATGATACCTATAATTTGGAAAAAGTTTATGAATATGGATTGAAATTGATCATCATGTTTGGACAAGTCCATTAATATAGCACTTCTAAAATCCATTTTTTATGTTTATGTAGTTGTTATTATAGACAAGTTAGTATAGTGGAGTTGTGAGAACACTTGATCTATCATAAATAGATCGAAGCTATAAATGATGGAATAGACAAGGTGAAAAATCAAATGTAGCTAGTGGTTGGGATATTACTACATTTTATAGATCGTCTAATGTGATTACAAATGTGGATAGTGAAGAAGATCATTTCAAGGATGTAATGGAAAATGTGATTGATGGCGAAGATCGTATTTAATAATTGTCATGGAAAGATGATGATGAACTTTGTGATTACCCAAAATTGTATGAGTAGATAATGAGATGTGAGAGGAATACAATAAATTGTGATAGCATAAATATGATGCTTCTTATGTAGTAGTGATGTTGTATAATTTTAATGAAGACATCATATATGGTGTCCCCAGTTTTATAGAATTACTTTATCCATTGAATGACATGCTCCCAGAAGATAATGATCTCTTGATCCGAACATACGATGCAAAATGAATGCGACACATGATGGGTATGATCTATAAATTTATAAACGCCTACCAAAATGACTCTATAATATTTCTCAAGGACCAGAAATCACTTATAGAATTCCAAATGTGTGGGTCTTCTCGATACAAGAAAGACGAATCTGGTCCTAAAATTATGTATTGTACTTTACAAACGTTTTAAGGTTTAGGTGGCCATATAAAAGTGATGAGACTACAAGGTAATTGAAGTGGAATTCATATACTAGAAATATAGATGAGAAACAATTTCACTTGACAGACTCTCCTCAATGAAATAAAATTGATCAAGTGTATCCTAAATTTTGAAATGTTCTCATAAGCCTACATCATGTGTAATTTTAATTGGAGTGAGTCCTTTTGGGTTTTAAGGAATCACTCGTAGTACATGGCCTGTTATGTTATAAAATTATAACATTCCACTAGGGTTATGACTGAAGAGATATTACATCATGTTTCCAATGATTATATGAGGGAAAAAAAATTGGGTAATGGTATTAAAATTTATTTGGATCCATTGATATTGGATTTGAAATTATTGTGTGATTAATTTGTTACATTGTATAATGCTTATAGAAATGATGATTTCATATTGAGAGCTGTGATGTATGAGACAATAAATGACATTCATTCTTATGGAAACTTTCATGGACATAGAATCAAAAGAACACAAGGGTTTCCCATATGAGAACAAGATACACAGTCAATTATGTTGAATCATTCATTGAATATCATGTTTGTATGACATCACAGTTCTCTACCTCGATGACATATGTATGAATATTAAATTAAATCATTCGACGAATGTTCATAAGAATGTACAACACCCTATAAACTAATAGGTGGTAAACAATTTGATAATTTAATATATTTGGACACTACTTTGGGTAAACCATTATGAAAGGCACTTACAAAAAGATGTTATAAAAAGGGACTTGTTTTATGGAATTATAATTCTAGAATTGTTTTTTTGTCGTCCAATTAATTGTGTTATGGAGGTTGATGAATATGTATTTGATAGTGTCATCATCACATTACTAAATTCACCTAGAAAAATAGAGGATTTAGTTATGGTTTGGTTGGACATGGATGACATGGGAATATGAGAAGAGTTGGGTCTAGTGGAGGGCGAAAAACAAATATCATCCTCGAGCTTCTTACACACATTCCAGGTAGTTGAGATATCTATTTTGAAACCTCTTTAATGACATAATATTTCTATATGTGTATTCATTGAATATTAAAAAAAAATTGAATTACCTTTTTAATGTTAAAGGGAATATAATTACATGACTTCCATGTTTTGATGCAAGATCAAATTCCTATTGCTTTTTGTATGATTTTTCCAAATAATTCCCATCGTACAATAACCATTCTATGTTTCTTATTCTATGATATATGAAGCCATGTTGTAAACCCAAAAAAATTTCTATCTATAGAAAGAGAAATTGTCATCATATTATGTGAATTGGGAATGTTATTCCAGTCACGAACCAACCCGGGTTGACCCTGAACCGATCACCAGAGCCGGTCCGCAGCAAGTCCCGAGAGGCGTTCCCGATCCTCCCGGGATGGCGACAAGCGCCAGGGCATCATAGAGAACACATGGGAACGATTTCACCCCAAACCAAAAATCAGAATCAAAAGGAAGAAAATAAACTGAACAAACATACAACACTAAAGAGAAAAAAACAAAACTACACCACGACATACCTCCACGTGACCTCGCAGGTCACCACCAAACTACAACCAACGTCGCTCTCTCAATGAGCGACTCAAGAGACGAGAAACTGAACACAAGGAACCTGCAACTGAAATGTTAAAAGATAGGTGTGAGCACAAAAGTACTCAGTAGGTGAGCCCAATAACAAATCCCAAAACACTGCCAGTAAATAAAGAATCTACATATTCCAGGTTTGAACTACAATGTATAAAAGTAGGCTTTTATAATGTTTTACTCAAAAATCAAAACAGAATACTTTTCCCTTATTCTTTTTCGAAAGTTGGTCCCCTTCCATTAGTTTTAAACTCATTCTAAAAAAAGAAAAGTGTAACATTTTCATGTTTTACACAAATAGAATAAAGTATTTTCATTTGAAAACCATTTTCCCAAAATCTAATAGTATAGGCTGTGAAGGATGACTAATAGTAAACAAGCAGGGAAAACAAGTGCAAGTAAAGGTAAACAAGCCTGGAAAACCAAGTGCAAGTAAAAATAAAATAAACCAGAAGTTATTAGCAATAACCATGGGTGATCCAAAACATCCCTAGAAAACCCCTGTACGTACTCGGGTTCAGACTACCTATCGGCGGGGTACTCTATAGTCAATAACCAACTGGCCGCCCTAATAGGCAACCAGTGGCACATCCCTCCTGGCCTGTCCACAACTCCAGGGGGTACTAACCTGTCTAATTAGGGTTAGCAAGCAACCGTCACTCGATAATCTACAAGACGCCCAGGAACCCATGGTGGTTTTAGTAACACTGTGTAAGTGGGAGACCCTCGCACGCGTGACTCATCTCACCGTACTTGCCAACCCCTTACACGGACATCACTACACGATAACCCTCGAAGGGAAGTCCCCCTGTAGAGATGCCCTCATAAGTACGTATATATATAGATATATATGTATAATCACTTCACATTTAATAAAGTGCCAACCGGGCCGTCCTATCATTTACATTTTTATCATTTAATACTAAAGCATTTCTAAAGGGATATGACTCATGCCATTTCATTGAAAACCTGAAACACACATAGAACTTTGTTTAAGACACCCAAATCAGCATATCAAACCTAGAACACAATTGTTTCACAAGTAGAGTTATTTTCCAATATCAAAACGCACCCCACTTTTATCAAGAGCCAAACGGGCCTTTAATAACCTTTTTACGGAATACTATTTTTCAAATGAAATCCATACTTTTAATCACGCGTCAAAAGAAATAATTTTTTTCAATCACCAAGAACCACACATAAAGTTTCCAAAAACAAGTTTAAAGGTCGTACGACAATTCCTCTAATCAAGGTTCTAAGAAAAACACCATTTTCCCTAGACAATACACCTACTAGTTTGCGCACACCAAAAACATTTCAAAATACAGTTTCACATTTCGTAAAGAACCATTTAGCAATATTACCATGGAAGCCCACAATTGAAACCATGAAAACACTTTCAATGAAACACTAGAATTAAACAGTTTGCCTTATCAGCAAATCACCACACTATAAACACTACTTAATATTACTTTTAAATTTACTGAAAATCAATAAATGACAAGGAATAAATAAATTATTAATTTAAAGGCAAGTGCAAAGAGAGACCTACCTCAGCTTGAAATCTAAATGCACAGTGTGTTGCACCTCGCACAAACGCACAAACACACACTCACGTTGACGACCACAGTATCGCGAGGTTATCTCACCAACGCACTGCATCGAACGCACAACAATTAACAACACATTACCACCGAATAATAATAATGTTAGCATACCCAATAAAATAATGATAACAATAATAATATTAATAATAATAATAATATAATAATAATAGCATCATATAACAATATTAATAATATAATAATAATAATATAATAATAAAATAATATTAACATAATAATAATACAACAATAAAATAATCACAGTAATAATAACATATTGATAATAATAATAAAATAATAAATAAATATTAACATAATAATAATAATAATAACAATAATATAATAACAATAACAATAATAATGTGAATAATAATAATAATAATGTAATAATATTGACATAATAATAATAACAACAATCTAATAGTAATAATAACAAAATTCTAATAAGAATAAAAATTAATAGCATAATAATAAAAATAATAGCAATAATAACAATAATTATAATAATAATAATAATAAAGTCTTAGCCGTAATATATTATAACAATAATAATACAATAATAATTATAATAACATATTAATAATATAATAATAATAACAATAATAATAATGATAATAATATCATAATATTAATATAATAATAATAATAATCATTTAGCATAAATATAATATTATAATAATATAATAGTAAAAATACTATTAACATAATAATAATAATAATAATAATAAGATAATAACAATAGAATAATAATAAGGTAATAATAATAACAACAGTAATATTAGTAATAATATGACAATAATAATGATAGAATAATATTAAGAAAATATTAATAATAATAAAAATAATGCAATAATAATAATAATAATAATATAACAATAAAAATAATAATAATAACAATAATAATAATAATAATGATGATAATATGATAATGATTATAATAATGATAATAATAATAATATGATAATAATTATAATAATAATAGTAATAATAATAATATAATATGATGATAATAATAATAATAATAACAATAAGATGATAGTAATTATAATAATAACATAAAAAAACAATAATACAAATAATAAAACAAATAAAAGGGGGTTACCTGCAACTTGCAGGACGTGGGTTGAGGGAGGCTGGTGCGGCAAGGCGGAGGAGGCCGGCGCGGCGAAGTCGCAGGCCGGAGGTAGTGGAGTCGGACGGCAGGGGTGCGACGATGAAGGGAGTCGGGACGGGACAGGGGTGTCGGACGTCGGCGGCTGGACGGGAGCAGCTGGGGTTGTCAGAAGGGGTGAGTGGCGCGGCCGAAGGAGGACGCCGGAAGAGGGTGATGGCGGTGCTGGGGCGGGACAATGCGGAGGGCCGGGAACAGCGAGGTGCAGGGGGTGCAGTACGATAGAGTTCGTCGGGCAGGGTGGAAACAGGGGAGTGAGGGCCGTCGACGGGGTGGCCGGACTAGTGGAGGCAGCAGGGTGCGCCGGCGATGGAGGAAGGTCAGGATAGGGGGGAGGGAGCGGGTCGCTGGGCTGTTCGTCGGAGGAGGCCGGGACAGCGGCAACACGCCTGGGCTGAGCGGGAGCCGGCTGCGGAAGTGGGGGAGCGCGCAGGAGGCTCGCGCAGAGCTGGGGTGAGCGGGGGTCATGAGTATGAGGGAGCCGCCAGGAGTGTTGTGATGCTGGGAGAGGGGAGAGAGCTGGTGTGGGGAAGAAGAAAGAGGAAAAAGGGGAGAGAGGGGGGGTGGTGGCTGTGGGAGAGAAGAGAGGGGTAGGGGGTTAGGGTTTAGTTGGGCTCATCTCGGATCGCGGCACGAACACCCGGAATCCAGCAAAATAAAAATAAAGGCATATAAATATAAGCGGCTGTGTCAATTCTCCCCACCACAGACACTTTCTGCCCCCAGAAAGTCACAAGGCCAAAAGTCCATCAAGATTCTAGTCTATGCCAAAACAGAACTAAAGGAACCGAAGAAAACTGAAAATCTCGAGGAGGACCTTACTCTACACAGGTCACACCCGACCGATTCAAGAGAAAACTGAGATCCAAGGTTGATGGGAGAACATAAAGGGGTTCTCCCCACCACAAGAGCTCAACTCGTGCAGAAAAGTTGATAATCTAAGTAGAAAATACTAGGAAGGGGGGGTCGATGTGGGAACTCCCAACCGGTTTAAACCAACTCTTATAGCACGAGTGAAAAACAACACCTTCGTTGAAACATTGAATCCTCGACTAGAGTCAATAAACTTCAACACCAAGGATAACCCCCAGAGAAAAATACTTAACTAGACATCCAAGTAGAGGCATGATCCATTGAAGTCCATGAATCATAACCACATCCGACAAGCATAACTCAACCGAGGTAAACCCACACATAGGTCTAACACACATTACGAAAAACACACGATTTTCGAGATCACATCCACACTGACAAGATTGCTTGGACTATAATTGAACAAGTTCATCATTACTTCATGGCAAAACAACATACTTACAACGATTTTGAAACTTTAGTAGCAGATAGACAAACATAAAAAGATTTCTAATTGTTCCACCGCCAACACGGAACACAAAACCTGGACCAGAGCTTCACAACCCTGGGAACTCATGACTGTGCGCGAGCTTCACCCCGAGACTTGTGGCTGGGGCTCTGATGGCTGAAGCATCTTCTTCCTCACAGTCGGGTACTGACATTCTCCCATCACAGTGTCCACTTCAAGCGACGCTTCCTGCAAAACTTCTCCAGATGACCCAGACAACCGCATCGATGACACGTCTTCGGAGGGTTGCGAAAAGACGGCTTTAAATTCCCGAAATGACCACACTGATAGCATACCTTTGAACAATCTGATGAACTTGAAGCTGGGGCAAAGGGGGATAACTCCGGTGGAACAGGTATCTCTGGCGTATTTTCCACACTAGAGGGGGAACTCTTACGAACAACCGGGGATGCTAGAGTACTAACCAACTGTGTTCCAAAAACCAACTCACCCAAAAATTCTTCCTCCAATAGCTTCTCGAAACAAAGGTCATTAGAAGGGAGGACTCGCTCTTTGATCTCTGGATGAAGACCCCCAGTGAAAAGAGAGTCCTTCATGAGATCATGCGACGCTACCTCTGGAGAAAAGGAAATCAGTTCCTTGAAATGGTCAACATATTCCTTCACTGTCCATTGGCCTTATTGAATATGCACAAGCTCTCTCTTTTTCTCAAGTTTCACTTCCTCAGGTACAAACCATTGGATGAAAACGATTTTAAAGACATCCCACGTAATTTCACTTTGCGTTGACGGTGGGGTAACCATATTCCATTGGTCCAGAGCAGGACCCTCGAACAACTCCATCATTGCATGAACCTTTACATTATCGGGAGTTCCCAACGTTCTAAAGACACGCTCCACTTCCTCGAGCCATTTCACTGCTTCTAACGGACCCTGATCCCCATGGAAAATAGGCATAGTCTGAGGAGGATCAAAAACTGGGCATGACTTATCTGAATCCTTAGGGACCTTTCTGGGCGGCATTTCCTGAGCGACATATAAAACACAAAGCCAAAACCAATATCAAACCGAAGCAACTTCAACAAAAGCGCCTTCATCAAAAACAGTGAGCACAAAGACCAAACCAACACAAACACCACCCAAAATGAAATCTCCTTTTTAAAATCCCATTTTTATTTTAGACTTTAAAACCACCCTCTTTCAAGACTGCACAAACACCACCCAAAATAAAATCTCCTTTTTAAAATCCACTTTTTATTTTAGACTTTAAAACCACCCTCATTCAAGACTGCTTTCCAAAACCAATCCACTTTCAAACCAAAAACCATCCAAAACTGTTTCCCCTTTAAAACCAATTTAGAAAACAAGGTCAAGCCTTTAATTTCAAATACACACCCAGGTAATCTCATGAACCATTGCACATGTATTCATCCATTGTCCAACATTACTCGCACAAACACACATTTTTTCCATGCATTCTCACACATGTGAAAACGTTCATAAAGAGGACCTGGGGTTTCATCCCAAATCTTTCTTAACCAATATCAAGCAAACAACAGATTTCTAAATCAAGAGATTTCAGTTTTAAAACCCATTTCATATATTTAAAGTCCTTTAAACGAAAACAATCCAATTTTTCAAAAACCTTTTTCATTTCCAACAATGTACTTACACAGATCAAAACAAAAGCAGGATCCAAATTTGCATCAACCATTGGAGTGAGGGACTAGTAGTCATGCTCAACCTGGAGACATGGTAGTGGGCCATGTCCCAAGCCAGCATCGACCACTAGGAGAAATTCAAACCGTGTACTCAGACTCCACATGGGTCACTACTCCATGTGAAATCACGACGTAACATCGGCTTGCCACCGTTGTCATCTCTCAATCCAAGACAAACCAGAAAAGACAGGGACACAATTCTCGGACTACCCCTGGCGACTCGAGGTGCGGTACGGGTGAGGGATCATGACGTCCTTCCCGTACCTACCTCTCAAGTCCCGACAATCCTAATATCCACCTACCAAACAACCCAAATAAAAAGAACCGCCTTTGATACCATTTTGTCACGAACCAGCCCGGGTCGACCCTGAACCGATCACCCGAGCCGGTCCGCAGCAAGTCCCGAGAGGCATTCCTGATCCTCCCGGGATGGCGAAAAGCGCCAGGGCATCATAGAGAACACATGGGAACGATTTCAACCTAAACCAAAAATCAGGATCAAAAAGAAGAAAATAAACTAAACAAACAGACAACACTAAAGACAAAAAAAAACAAAACTACACCACGACATACCTCCACGTGACCTCGCGGGTCACCACCCAACTACAACCAATATCGCTCTCTCAC
Source organism: Viscum album (assembly GCA_963277665.1). Lineage (NCBI taxonomy): Eukaryota > Viridiplantae > Streptophyta > Magnoliopsida > Santalales > Viscaceae > Viscum > Viscum album. The sequence goes on from OY728134.1 coordinate 768,175,604, forward strand.
TGAGCGACTCAAGCCAGGAAAACCTGAACACAAGGAACCTACAACTGAAAGTTGGTCCCCTGCCATTAGGTTTAAACTCATTCTAAAAAAAGAAAAGTGTAACATTATCAAGTTTTACACAAAGAGAATAAGGTATTTTCATTTGAAAACCATTTTCCCAAAATCTAATAGTATAGGCTGTGAAGGATGACTAAAAGTAAACAAGCAGGGAAAAAAAGTGCAAGTAAAGGTAAACAAGCAAGGAAAACCAAGTGCAAACCAAAATAAAATAAACCAGAAGTTATCAGCAATAACCATGGGTGATCCTAAACATCCCTAGAAAACCCCTGGACGTACTCGGGTTCAGACTACCTGCCGGCGGGGTACTCTATAGTCAATAACCAACTGGCCGCCCTAATAGCCAACCAGTGGCACATCCCTCCTGGCCTGTCCACAACTCCAGGGGGTACTAACCCATCTAATCAGGGTTAGCAAGAAACCATCACTCGATAATCTACAAGACGCCCAGGAACCCATGGTGGTTTTAGTGACACTGTGTAAGTGGGAGACCCTCGCACGTGTGACTCATCTCACCGCACTTGCCAACCCCTTACACGGACATCACTACACAAAAACCCTCGAAGGGAAGTCCCCCTGTAGAGATGCCCGCATAAGTACGTATATATATATATATATATATGTATAATCACTTCACATTTAATAAAGTTCCAACCGGGCCGTCCTATCATTTACATTTTGACCATTTAATACTAAAGCATTTCTAAAGGGATATGAATCACACCATTTCATTGAAAACCAGAAACACACTTAGAACTTTGATTAAGAAACCCAAATCAGCATATCAAACCTAGAACACAATTGTTTCACAAGTAGAGTTATTTTCCAATATCAAAACACACCCCACTTTTATCAAGAGCCAAACGGGCCTTTAATCACCTATTTAAGGAATACTATTTTTCAAATGAAATCCAAACTTTTAATCACGTGTCAAAAGAAATTTTTTTTTCAATCACCAAGAACCACACATAAAGTTTCCAAAAACAAGCTTAAAGGTCGTAAGGCAATTCCTCTAATCAAGGTTCTAAGAAAAACACCATTTTCACTAGACAATACACCTACTAGTTTACGCAAACCGAAAACATTTCAAAATACAGTTTCACATTTCATAACGAACCATTTAGCAATATTACCATGGAATCCCACAATTGAAACCAAGAAAACACTTTCAATGAAACACTAGAATTAAATAGTTTGCATTATCAGAAAATCACCACATTGTAAACACTACTTAATATTACTTTTAAATTTACTGAAAATCAATAAATGACAAGGAATAAATAAATTCTTAATTTAAAGGCAAGTGCAAAGAGAGACCTACCTCAGCTTGAAATCCAAACGCACGGTGTGTTGCACCTTGCACAAACGCAGAAACACACGCACGTTGACAACCACAGTATCACGAGGTTATCTCGCCAACGCGCTGCATCGAATGCACAACAATTAACAACACATAACCACCAACTAATAATAATGTTAGCATACCCAATAAAATAATGATAACAATAATAATATTAATAATAAAAATAATATAATAATAATAACATCATATAACAATAATAATAATAATATAATAATAATATAATTATAAAATAATATTAACATAATAATAATATAACAATAAAATAATCACAGTAATAATAACATATTGATAATAATAATAAAATAAAATAAATATTAACAAAATAATAATAATAATAATAACAATAATATAATAACAATAATAATAATAATAATAATAATAATAATGATAATAATAATGTAATAATATTGACATAATAATAATAACAATAATCTAATAGTAATAATACCAAAATTCTAATAAGAATAAAAATCAATAGCATAATAATAATAATAATAATAGCAATAATAACAATAGTAATAATAATAATAATAATAAAGGCATAACCGTAATATAGTAATAACAATAATAATATAATAATAATTATAATAGCATAATAATAATATAACAATAATAACAATAATAATAATGATAATAATATCATAATATTAATATAATAATAATAATAATTTAGCATAATTATAATATAATAATAATATAACAATAAAAATACTATTAATATAATAATATTAATAATAATAATAATAATAAAAACAATAGCATAATAATAAGGTAATAATAATAACATTAGTAATATTATTAATAATATGACAATAATAATGATAGAATAATATTAAGAAAATATTAATAATAATAACAATAATATAATAACAATAATAATAATAATAATGTACCCCATTTTATGATATTGGATGATTTTGAATGGGTATGTGAAAAATCGATGTCGCCTAAAGAGTTGAATTGTGGAGAATTATATTATTGAGAAGCCGTTTAATTCTATACCGAATACCTATATATTGGGGAATGAATTGGTTTATCGATATCTCGTCACACTAGGTTAAATTCAGGTTGAGGAATTTCATAATAAGATATTGTCACAATCAATATGATTCCCACCTTTAGGATTTCTTTAACAGTTTTGATTATTCCCCATATGTTGAAATCCATAATGAAATTATTAGGATTTTAATTCATCAATGTATGAATTTTGGATACAAAAATAAACAAAATAAAAAAATTATAAGCTGGTTTTGAGAAAATTGAAAAGGATTCATATGAAAATATATTTATAATTATAGAATGAATTATGTGAATAACAGAGGACCAATTGTGTATGTATTATCTTATAATGGTTTTGTAATTAATGATTATGCATTCTATACAAATGAGCTTTATGAAGAAAATACCACGCAAAATATTGGAGTTACACTCATGTCTAAATAGAATCATATTTCTGGTTCTAAGTACATAAATTCGATTTATGTAAATATGTTATACTTTGGCATAATCAAACATATATGGAAGTTGGATTATAAAACATCCCATGTGAATATTTTCCAATTCAAGTTGGTTTATAATACGAGTGAAGTTAAAATAGATGAATTGGGATTCGTGAAAATAGATATTCGAATGAAAGGGTACAATGATGAATCATTTATAAAGGCATGACATGTGGTACACATATTTTATGCTCTAGATCCCAAAAACTGAAAGTTGTAATTTGGCTTGTTATTGACCAAAAAATGAAGGTTCAGATGAAAATTCAATTGATTAGGACACTTTAATTAGGATGTTGCAATAATTTAATAGCGGTCCCAATGTAGATGAAATTTTTTATGTTTGAGGAGACCATAATGAAGCTATTTGGATCGTCCGTAGAGGGGTAAAATCCCATCATCCATTAAAAAATAAAAATGGAGTTCAATAATTAGGTTATAGGTTTAATTGTATATATCGTGTTATCTAATTTTATTAACCACTTGTGGAAAATTTTATGTAATCTAAATTAATTGTTAAACTGCTTCTATAGATTATGACATCCACATTTTTTAGTGCCCCCAATAATGATGGAAAATTGGTCACTCTACCAGATGTTTATCAAACTATAAAGGAATGGCATTTGACACATGCTAGTGCTCCATTTTAGAAGGAACAAAATGTTTCTCAACTTGATTTTTCTCCCACTGAAGAGTTATAGTGACCATATTCACATGCAGATGCTAACCCTCCAGAAAATCTTATTGATGATGTTGATTCTAGGGAAATTTTAGGTGATGATGGACGAGTTATGTACAAAAAATATCAGAGTCATAGATTGAAAATGTTAAAAAAAATCAAGATGTCTAATGTCAATGGCATCAATTTCATCATCAAGTGGAATGTTTGGGCGAAAATGTTAACCCTAAAATGAAAACATCAAACATTTATATAGGAATCATCACTCTTAAATATGTTTCAATTGATAACGATTTAGGGAACCATGTTATTCTTCTGTTAAAGACACTGATATGGGACGATATTATAATAAAATTATGATATCATTACAATAATTTACTAAAAAAAAATTAAACATTGAATTAGTATTCATCATCCATTGTGAAGTGAATTTATAGTATAAGAATCCCACAAAAAGTTTGTATTAATATTTTATACAAGTATTCATAGAGGATGTTACACAATCTTAACAAGACATCATCATAATTATGTTGAAGGGATAATATACTCACACCCATGGGTTATCTATGAACAGCTGATAACATAACAAACATGGGATTGATTTACTATCCATAGTGTGGATATGTACTTTTATTTACATTTTAGGTAGTATTGGAGATTTTGATGGTATTTCTATTCTTCAATTTCATTGAAATTTTTTTTATGAAACTACATATGACTGTTGGAAATAAGGAGCGAACAGAAAAACTAGAATTCCCCCACTATAAATCCATGATGTGGTTTGCTTCAATTTAACAAATGGTACAAATTTTAATTCTACTATAACACATTTATGAGACCTAAAACAATACAATAAATATTTTCCTATATTTAAATAAAAATTTATGACTCAAAATCCAATGCCACTTCTATCCCATGTTATGTGCTATGCAATGTATAAGGTGTACATAATGATGGGATACTACTGGATGAAAACAGAAAAATTGTGTGAAACATTTGTAAGTATTACATACTAAAAACTAATTTTCATTAAATATCTATTACATAACAATGATGACATATTTTCTTATATTTCATATCTGATATAGTAACAAGAAACCACAAATCCTATTTTTCATGAACAAAAATTATCAGTGGCCTTAAAGCGGCCAGAACATTTTGGCTATGTCAGAGGTTCAGGATTTGGGGTGACACATAGAACATATTTTGAAGAAAAAATAATAGGACAATCAATGTGAACTATTAAAATAGTTGACATAAATAATTTATACCATTGAAGAATAATTCTATTTTTAGAGAGATATTATGACAACTTTAATGGAGTGGAGGCAAAGAGAATAGGAAAATCAAGAACAAACCTCATATGGAGATATGCCCCCCCACAACAATGAGTCAAGCCATTCCCATAAAAAATATTATTTAGAATAGGTACACAAGGTACTATTAAATGTTTCTAGATATTTTGAATTTGAAAGAAACTAATACCATTCTTGTTATAATATTCTACATGGTGATAATCAATGAGATTTATATCTAAAAACAACCACCCATCACCATTGTTGTGAGGTATACAATGTTCAATATTTTAAATTTCATACAACACAGTAGACAACATCCAATAGGTTAATTGGGAGTGTCGACTAGCATATCTCAAGATATGAACAAAGAGGTACTATTCCAATTCATGATTAAGATATTCATATAATTGAAAACTCTATTGGAACCTTCATTACATGGGCACCAAATTTTGTAAAAAAACATTCCTACAATGAGGAATACATTTCTAATTTTCTTTTTATGCTAAACCATTAATAATTTTTGATAAATGTCTAAACCGACGAATTTTATTACGAATCGATAAAGAGAATGTGATGAATAAAAAGGTCATCTCAAAACAATCTAATGGATCAAAAAATTATTCAATAATAACTACCAAAACCACCATTACACCACCCATTCTATATACACATTTACGTTCATTTTAGATTATGGTGGATGCATTGTTAAAAGATTGCCACAATCACATAATTGAATCTAAGTAAAATATGTATGGATATAATTTTCTTAAATTCATTGGTGTTGAGAGTCCATTTGAAATGCTTGACAATGAATGGATAGGATGATCAGGTATAAATGTATACATTAGGTATGTATTAATGATTTGATTTTATAGAATCTGGTATACTGTTTTAATTATGACTAAATACATTTTATATTTTTGGTAGGTGAAAATATGAAAAACCACTAAAGGGATTTTCCTGTGATTTTTTTTGGACACGATAGTCCTCACATAACCTCTATAGAACAAAAAATGATAAATATTTATGAAATAGTGTTAGGTCTAACCAAATCCATTGAATGAAAAGTTTTGTATGACAAAATATATTTAATTCCAACAATTATGGTGTATGACTATACAATTAAATCATATCAAATTTATTTTTATTTCTTTCATTAGATATGTTGTCTTGTGTTTTTATTCATCATTGGATGCTCATTAATATAAAATTTGATACACTAATGATTTATTTTCTATATTCAACGCATGAATGTCAAAAAAACCCTAAACACATGATGGAATTTTTAAACTAGAAATACACTTCATCAAGCATTTTAGAACTAGACATAAATTTATATAATTTATATCAAATTTTTATGAGGATTAAGTTATTATTAGTTGGTGCATCAATATCATCAAAATAATAATGAGGGAATGGGATAAAGATGATAAATAAGAAAAGTACATTGATTGGACATGTATCGGTGTATATATAATAACATTTCACTATCCAATCACATATCAAAACTAATTACTTATTCTACTCATTTTCTTCACAATATCCAAAACATCCCAATGTAAAATATTATAGTTATTATATTCCTATATTTATGACAGATATAGTATTCCATGAAAAAACTAAAATCCCTTAAAAAATATTTTTGATGACAATTAAAAATTAATTTAATATATTTACAAATATTTGGCATTTATATTTTTATACATTACTATTATGACCATTGAAAAGACTCATATTCAGAAGATGATATAGTTGTGCTCAGAAAAAAATTGGAAACATACAATCTGATAGAATGTACCCAAATAGAATGAAGATTTGACATCTATAAAAGTAGTGGATTATTAAATATATATGTCTAATTTACTTATTTTTATTATTACTCACATTTGAATTGTTTTCTTATATATATGGATTCCATTTTTTGAGTACGGGGGGCTTGTTTGAAGATTCGCATGCTATTGAGAGATATGAATTCGTGAATACGACCAAGAATTCAGTTTTAAGGTAATTTTTTTAATATATAATGTTTTTATTCATAATACTTTCTATTATCTATGTAAATATAACAATCTAAATTAAATTATTGTCTACTCATGCAGACAATGTCATCCACATGTTAAATCTCCCTCAAAACCTGGTCACCCAAGCAATATCAACATCTATAACTTTCCTTCAAAGGCAGTGGAAGAAACATGAAGTTAAGTGATAAATTTCAATAGTTCAATTTTTAAATTTTGACTATAAAATCTATTGGAATGCATGGTAACACAAGATGTGTCGTATATGACTCAATGTGTCTCTTTTTATTTAAATTCTCTATTAATTTTTTTTAAATACAACATGTGAGATATTGAAAACCAATTAAACACATTTGAATTGTTTTGATAATTTTGGACAATGATCTATTTGTAATTTTTAATGTGTTCGTATCAGTTTCACCTCAATACATTCAACTATGAGGCTAGTACAAATCAATGTGTCTCTTTTAATTTAAAATTGACATTAATTTATTTAAAAACAACAAGTGACATACTGAAAACTGAGAAAACCAATTTTTATTGTTTATAATGTTTTGTAAAATGATTTATTAGTCAAGTGTGATGTGTAGGATTCAATAAAATATCAATAGAATTCACAGTGTGGATAGTAGAGCACAAAGTGTAACTTTTTATTTAAAATTTTCATTAATTTTACTAAAAACAACATGTAAACTAATGAATAGAAAAACAATGAATTTTTATTGTTTTGATACTTTTGGTTTAAACTCCATGATTCATTTTTAATTTTTATGAGTGAACCTTACCTCAATCTTACACACGGTGTGATTAGTATAACTAAAATTTTCTATTATTAGTTTAAAATTTCTAGTTTAGTTTAAGAGGTTTCATTCACTGAATTCCAAAAAAACATGCTCTGTTTGTGTTGATAAATTATTATAGCAATTCAAAAGAATTTTTCGACTTTTACGAAGTGTTCTCATGTCAATCTAATTCATGATATGACTGATATTATTCAAAATGTGTGTTTCCAGTTTGAAAAGACACTTCAGTAAAAAAACACAAATGAAAAACAAAAAATTTAGAAAACCCATTTATTTTCTCTATATTTGAGAATAATGATCTTTTAGTTATTTGAGATTTGTAAGAACCAACTTCACCTCAATACAACATATGGTGTATGTGGCATTACTCACAATGTCTCTTTTTATTTGAAATTGACATTATTATAATTATAAACTACATGTGGCCTATTGAAAACTAAAAAAATGCATTTGTATTGTTTTGATAATTAATGAAATTATAAATTAGTCATTTTTTATGTGTAGGATTCAACCATATCTCGATCCAAATCATGTTTTGACTGGTATGACTATCATTTTCCATTATTAGTATAATATAAACATTTTAGTTAAAAACGTGTCACTCACTAAAAACCAATAAATAAAATTATCTGATGGTTTTGATAATTTAGGATAGCGATTCATAAGTCATGATCGATGTGTTTGATGTATTCTCACATTTAACCAACTAATGATGTGACCTTTATAACTCAAAATGCATGATTTCCGTTTAAAATGGAATTTTTGTAAAAAACCATAACTGGAATATGGAAACCATGGAAAGTCATTCATAATGGTTTTCTTAGAAAATTATTTATTAGTCATTTCTCACTTGTTTGGAATCATATGCACCATAATACATTGGATGGTGTGGCTGGTATGACTCAAAATGACTCTTTCTTTTTAAAATTGAAATTAATTTATGTAAAAACAAAATGTTACATTCTGAAAACCCAAAAAAATACATTCATATTGTATTGATAATTTATGAAAATGATTTATAAGTATTTTTTAGCATTTTGGAATCATCCAACCCTCAATAAAATGCATGAAGTTATTGGTGTAAATCAAACTATCTGTTATTATTTTAAATTGCAATTAATTTAAGTAAAATAAATGTACATAATAAAAAGAGAAAAAACACATTAATATTTTTTTGTTATTAAAAAAAGGTTATATTAGAAATTTATGACATATAGGAATCATCCAAAAATATATATGATGCACTGGGTGGCTGATATAAATCAAAGTGTCTATTTTTTATTTTAAATTGACATTAATTTATGTAAAAATGTCAGGTGACATACAGAAATCGAATCATATGCATTCAGATTCCTTTTTTATTTTAGGAAAATGATCTATTTGTCATTTCTATTGTGTATAAACTAGAATCATCCTAATATGATTCATGGTGTGGCCGATATAAATCAATGTGTCTCTTTTAATTTAATATTGAAATTAATTTAATTAAAAACAACATATGAGAAACTAAAAACCCTGAAAACACATTCAAATTGTTCTTATATATTCTTAAAATGATCTATTAGTCATTATTGATGGGTAGTAATCAACCAAAACTAAATACAACACATGGTGTAGCTCTTATAACCCAACTATATATTTTATTTTAAATTGACATAATTATATGTAAAAATATTTGACATTCTAAAATCCTTGAAAATGAATTTAGATTGTTTTGATATATTAGAAAATGATCCAAGAATCATATTTTATGTGTAGAAGTCAATTGCACATCAATCTGATGCCTGTTTAGACCATTAGGATCAAAAGTGTTTGTAATCTTTTTAAAATTGTAATATTTTTTTTAAAACATGTCACTCAATGAAAAAAACCAACTTCATTTGTCTTGATAATTTATGATATCAATTCATAAGTAATTTGGGATGAGTTTAAAAAGTCACATTTCAAACCAATCCATTAAGATATTGGTATGACTCAAAATACTTGTTTCGTGATACAAATAACTTTTTAATAAAAAACAAAAATTGAGATATTAAATACAGATAAAATGCATTTGATTTTTTTGATACATTTTGAAAACGATCCATCAGTAATTTATAATAGGTTGGAATCTGAATAATCTCAATACGATGCACGGTGTGGATGCTTTAGCTTCAAATTTTTTGTCATTTGAAATTGAAAATAAAATTAAAAAAAAGAATGAGTGACATACACAAATAATTAGAAAACACATTCATATTTTTTATTATATTTAGAACATGATCAATAACTCATTTATAACATGTATAAATAAATCCCACCGTAATAGGAAACATAGTGTCAATGATATGACTCAAAATCATTCATTTTATTAAATATTGACATTTTTATTAATTTTTTCTTTCATATTAATATTCAATTTATTAATTTATAGTATTACTAACATAATAATTATTTTCTTGTATAGGTGGAATCCTCTACTCAGGGTTTGATGATTTTTCATTGAAAGAGATACTATGGGTGAATATTTTTGAGAGGGGATCATGGGCATCCAAAAATGAAATATTATTGTTTCTCATTGTTTGTTGGATAATTATAAATGTTATTATTTATAACCTTTAGTTTTAAATGTAAATAGTAGTGTTTTTTGTTATATACCATTGCTTGAAAAAAATTTATTCCTGATTTTAGTTAACGATATATAGAATTTTTAAAATTATTGTGAAATTGGTGTTTTTGAATATGGGTTTCTTATTTTATTAATAGCATATGAAGGCTGTAAGGCCTATATCAAAGCTGGATATAGTTCAAATAAATATGGTCTTTATCATTAGTAAAAAAGAATTGATAAAGGGAGTCCTTTATTTGTTCATTTTCTGGCATGAATAATGGACCCACTTTATCATTGTTTTTTAGCGCAGATAACATGAACACCCCCTCCCCCACCGCCTATTATCATTGTAGTGATTTAGAAAAATATTATAGCACTATTAAAGGATATTGTTCACGTTGTGAAATTCCATATGTGTAGAAGGGATTATGTTTATGATATATGAAATATATTTCATTATTTGAAAGAGTGGGTGGAAATTGGATGAAAAAATGAAGTGTGTGGGGTTCTCATGACGCATGGACATAGAGTGAAAGGATAGTGGTGACACATCTAGATGGAAAAATTATATATAAATATAGATGTTAATTTATGTTCATATGTTTATAGAAATTTAATTACTATATTCCAAAATCATGAATATATGTGTATGTAATTTTAAAACATTTATGATTATTGAATAAATAAAAATATATGGACTTTGTTAATATAGATGAGTCATATGTGGAATGTTAAATTTCATAGAGAAAGATTGCATAGTATAATTTCATGCATCATAAAATGTAGGAAAATATTGTTAATAAAGGGATTTATTTGGGATTAAAACAATATAAAATATTCAATACTGAAATATAAAGAATTAAAAACATGAAAATGTGTCACTAAAAAATAATTATACATTTCAAACATTCATATATCTATTGGTACAGGTATTTTTTCTATTGGTAATGCTTTTTAACAACATAAATTTCCTTGTCACTAAATTATTGATCAAAGATCTATCACTAAATCTAATAACGATATATCAAATTGATTGATTGTAACTATAATAATACCAAAAAATAATATATATATATATATATGGGTTTAAAAAAATAGAAATAGATTAATAGGATAGATTTATCTATTGATACTATTATCAATATATATATTTTAGATTATTATAAGTAACTCCTTCAAAAAATATCTATTTCTAAATTATATTTTAAATAAAATATTCAATGTGGATATTCCATTAGTTCATGTTATAATTTTATAAAATATTCATAAAACTAATTATAAAATTTTAATAATTTATCAAAAATTCATTATAAAATTAGGTTATGAATAACTATGATGGTTTATTTGTAATGACATTCAAAAAAATTGTTATAATCATGTTTAAACATATTCAAACATAAGAAATTTTACATAATTCCCGTCAAACATCACATATTTTTTTCACTCATGAATCATGTGTAGACTTCGATTTACATTTGTTTGTCATTTTCCAACTCCATTATCCTCAATAAAAAAATTGTCTTGCCTCACCGAAGCTCATGTGGCATAGCTTCTGGGGCACCTGATTGCACACCAACGTGAAATACATCCCATGCTGTGAATCATTCTCCCACACATATTCATTCCCAAGATAACAACGGTGGCTGCTGGGGTGGATCCATGTTAAGAGGCATTGAAACTACCATAGCTCAGGGAATGGATATTAATACTGAAGAGATTTCATACATAGGGTTCTGGATTTGGTTATGGGACCTCTAACAATCAATCAAGAAATTATTCCACATAATGTTTCTCCTTCTTTTGTTCCAACCGAAAATACAATTGGTGGTAATAAAAACTAGGGAATTATAAGATTGTGTGAGAAGCCTCCACAATCACATAGGTATGTGAACTGAAATATGACAGAACATAGGCTTGGAATAAATGATTAAAATGATATTTTTTTATCATACTTGAAAAATGATGATTACTTTCAGTACTTATAATAAATAAGATTTCCAAAAGATGATAAATTTCAACAGTTTTTATAAGCGCACCTCACATCAGTGATAACAAACAATTCTTGTATGGGAAACATCTCATGTAGTAGAAAATATAAAGCTAAAATATAATTTTTTCTAAACCATATTCTTCACTCGAATATAATTTTTAATTATCATAAATTATCACCCATTTCAACAAGTTTCTCAATGTGAACAATAATAAAAAGAACATATAGGGAGAATGAAAACAATATATTTACATATGTAATTGATGTTGCTTTCCAAAACGTTTGTAATAAATGAGAATATAAATATGTGATTTATAATATACAAATTGAAATGAGAAAAATAGGAGAAAAAATGAAGAATTTAAGACATTATAGTTTACGGAAAATATATAAATGTGTTCATTGTTGTAGACTTTCTTTTGTTATTGAATGATTGGATGGATTTTGAATGGGGTCTTTGTTGAATCTGTCTTGTTCAATGTTATTGGTGTGGGAATATTTTAATGTTTTTCAAAATAAAAACCACAAAAGAAAAAAGATGTCTTATAGTGTTAACCCAATTAAATAAGGTCCAATACCCTCCATCACTGATAATTTTCAAGGTATATTTCTTTCTAGAATCCACAAAATCTATATTTTTGACATTAATTGAGTGTCATTACCATGAAAACCCCTAAAATATATATATATTATAACATAACTTGATGCTACTAAAGAATGGGTGTACCTGTTGACCAAAGTAAATGAGGATAATATGAGTTAATAGCCATATATTCTTACAGTAAAATAACATACCAACATACCATCCATTTATTTTTTCAAAAAAGTTTAACAATAATCATTATGAAATAGAATATTTAATATTTTGTACAAGAATATTAGTATGATAAATAATAAAATTAAGATAAGACAAAATGAAAATAGGAAGTAAGAGTAAGTAAGTTATGTACTTTTTAGAAATGGTTGTATGAAAGGAGAATCAAAATCTATGTACAAAAATACATATAGAAATGATAAAAATTTTAGAAACAATGGAATAAAATAAACCCATGTAGTATAAGGTAAACATGGAACCTTCAATCACATAAATCACATTCAAATGTTATTCTTAGGCTAGCATGTTGTGTTCTTCAAAACATGAACACATGAACACATCCATGCATTACCTATAAGTGCCTTTATGGATCCATGTAAATCATAGAGTAATCCAAATCAGGAAATTATAAATAAAAATTTAGAAAAAAATATGATTTTTACATGACATATAATGTGTCAACTATTATTAATCACATTTTCAACTATATTGTATTAGGTTCAAATGTTTTTAACAACATACAAAAATTGATTCATATTAAAAGTACAAAATAAATAATTGAAAAAATATATCCCATATTGAAATTTATTATATAAATAATGGAATAATAAAATAATCATGTTTCATATCAAAAAATATAGACAGGTTGCTAATATACAAATATCTATTCATAAAAAATAACAAAAAATTATAATTGCAACATTATATTTCAAAGAGGTAAAAATTGAGTTTAAGAACTAGTGTTCAAGGTGGATTGAATATGTGAAATATCCCATCTTATAAATAAATCCAACATTCATGTAAGATATCATGAATTCCCCATGCTGATTATTGAATTTCAGTGGCCATATCAAACAACCTCTCAATCCTAGTTTTGGAGTTCCTCTTAGAGAATCAGCGTCCCAGTATGATGTGGTCTTGAATTCCTCATCTCTTTTAATTTTGATAATGAACTCTCAGAATTAGTATCCATGTTCATACTCTTAGATTTAAACTTATGAAATCATTATGTTCAATAATAGCTCAATATTCTAGGCTACTTGTCATGTCATTAAATTTTGTATATAATTCCTACCCAACTTCCTACTTCTACTAAACTTGTTCTAGAATGGACTGGTCTCAAATATTCTTGAGTAAGGACACCCATTGTACACCATGTATGTAGAATGACATTCAAAATACCCAGCACCTTGAAAATCAGTTTCAGGCCACAATACAAGGACTCCATCTTTCGACAAATTCAATTTCACCTCAATATCTACTATAATATCAATATCTCAGATATATAAGCAACAATTTATAATGAATCTCATATGGAGAGTTTTGATATTGAAATAATAACTATTAAAAATATTAGATCCTTATGTTCAGTAAATATACCAAATAGAAAATAGACTTTTCCACCCTAAAACTGCACAATCATGCAATACGAATACGATCACTTAAATATTCTCTTTACAGTATCGGTAACAACGAACTCATTTTAGATGTAAGACATTAGCCTATAAAATAAAATACATCTATATTATGAATTCAAAGCCATCATAACCTGCCAGAACCCCTTTCCAATCATGATTCATATATGTAGTAGTATTTCATCAATAATAAATATGTGGAAATTATTGAAAATATATCTTCAATGCTAAATCCTAAGTGAAACTAAATCTATGTCACTTACCTCTATGACAATTAGTTGGAATTGAAAAAAAAGAGTCTTGAATGCAGTGTCTCTGGTGCAATTTTCTCAATCCAAAAATTAACCATAAAAGACCTATGTAATTAAATACTAGATCCACTTGAATTGGGAGCCACTAAAATTTTAAAAAAATTAATATATGCACTAAAGACTTAGAGAATAGAACCAACGACATCAAAAATGAGTAGTTACTACATACTGGTGAACTCTTTTCAATATTCAAACTACACTAGATCATCTTCTTTATGAAAAGATATTCCCATCGATAATTTACATCATATTTTTTATGGACTCTTAATGACATTATACCTCTTTAAATCACCACCATTTCCATCACGGTGCTCAAAACAAACACATTAAAATAATTTTTTTAAAACAATTTACATGTAGTTCTCCATATTATAACTTATTTAAGATGATTTAATTTGAAATTTATGTGTATGAACTACCTTAAACCTATTTGAGAAGTATGAAATTTTTTTCATCATCAATGGAAAATTTCAAACATGAAAATAACTTATAAAATTAATAATTTTACTAAAATACACTATGAATCAATTACATGTAATAGTTGTTTTTAATCACATGAATATAGAAATGTGTTGTTCCATATATAAATGTTCATCAGTATTAACATAAACTTGTACATGTATTTCAACTAATTAAATCTATAAGGAATAAATTTTTAAAACACATTATATTATAGACTCTAAATATCAAACAGAATAGTATATCAAAAAAATTAATGTAATATCAATAAAAAATCCTTTCACATCCAATAAAAATCATAATTAACAAGAATCCCAGTCAAACATAACCGAACATCTAGAACATATTCCAAGGATCAACCTCTTGTAAAACAATGGAAACCCAACATGTCCATCATATCAACCAGAAAATGAGCACAACCCAAAAATAATAGCCCACTACCATGACATGAGAATCACTTTTAGGCTATATTTTATAATAGAATAAAAGTAGTTTAATAAAATATAATAATTACTTCTCAATATTATCTCATATTTATTCTGAAAAAAAGCATCCGTAATATTATCTACAAGAAGCTCAATATGAGAAAACAAGATAAAAATGAAGAATAAAAATTATTATTGAAGGTAAAGAATATTAAAACATGGAACTCTTCACTCACCTTAATCACATTA
The DNA here is from genome assembly GCA_963277665.1 of Viscum album. Taxonomy (NCBI): domain Eukaryota; kingdom Viridiplantae; phylum Streptophyta; class Magnoliopsida; order Santalales; family Viscaceae; genus Viscum; species Viscum album. The sequence continues at coordinate 768,191,571 of OY728134.1, forward strand.
AATTGTTTATTCAGGCTTTCTAATTCAATTATTAAAAACATGGACACCTGAAAAAGATCATAAATTGTTTATAATCACCAAAATTAACATGAATAACAATAAGACCGACCTTATTTAAAGACGAAATTCTAATGATCGACCTCATGTAAAATCCTGGAATTCTAACATGTCCATTACATCAACAAGAATAAGAGAACAACCCAAAAATATTTATAATCTATATGTGAATTATATAATATAGTATAATACATTGAATTTTAATGTTTTTTCAATTAAAATATCATCTAGACAAATAATTAGGCATAAAACGGAGTTCATTAAATATTCAAAATACATTGGTGTTATTATTCAAATAAAATTTGTAGCTTGGGATTTTGAAATCATAATAGAATTTTCTCATTTTTTCACACCCAATTAGTTCTTCGAGAGGTAGTGTGATCAATGAACCAAGTGGGAATTTATTGATGGGGAATATATGTGGTAATGAATAGTGTTGTGGTGAACGGAAGGGGGAGAATGGTTACTAGATATTGGGGGAAGTTGAATGAATTCTTTATTTAAGGGTGAGATGAGTGGGGATGAGCATTGTAGAAATAAATCAACAGGTTAAACCCTGCGATGATTAATGGAATGGATGAAACATCTAACGAAAATTCGAAATCTTGAAACTTGTGGTGATGTCCCAATGTGGGATGAACATTGTGGAAATGAAAAAAAGTATGAATTCTTTAATATTTTTAGTTTTCATGAGTATGGGATTTGAGAATTAACTTACTGTAGTTGGGACTTGGGGTATTCTATTATTCGTAGGATGATATTAATAAATATAAAAAATGATTTTTATTATAAAAATTATATATGTTTTTAAAAAAATATTACCTATTGTAAATGCATACAATTCAATATTTTTAATTTCTAACATTTTAATTTATTCGTTTAGAAACAATTTGAAATTGAATCATTCATTAGTAATTTTAAATTATATATAGTAATTTCATCAAACATTATTAAATTATCAGTATTTTAATTCAATATATATTCCCTTACTATTATTTAATAAATAGGTGTTTGTAATATAAAATACAAAATTTCTATAGTAATTTATTAGTAAAATATTTCTTTATGTTGAATAATTCCATAGTATGTGTTTGTTTAATTGAAAATGTTTTTTCATTATTAATAAATAATAAAAATATTTTCATATTTTGTAAGATGATTGTTGGTAACTATATGATATAGAGGAAATTTTAATTGAGAAATAAATAATATGCTGGTATATGATCGTTAGAACTAACAGATGTATTTGTTGGTAAGAATGGATTTTGGTAATTATAAAAAATAATAACATAATTATCTATATGCTGGAATTAATAATTTCAATCAACATATATATAATCCAAAAAATTCTGTTTTATATGTCACTTTTTTTTGTTTGTGTAGTTTTTTAGAGACATTTTGTTATTATTAATGAATCTTACAAATTTTACCTATACATATAGAACTAAAACCTATGAATTAAGGGGGTTTGAATGTACATGATATCATAGTTTTAAATTAGTTTATATAAATCACATAATCATGTGTTAAATATATTGAGGAGATACCACATGATCCATGATAAGTTAATCCATACATGTTACGAGACAATCTATAAAGATATATAATCTAATTCTCCAAAACTCTCGGTGTGTAACCAGGTGCAGTGAGTATGAAACTACTAATTCCAACATGATTTCCTTCAAGTAACATCCTTTTGTGAAAATACAGATATTATTGAAACTGTATTCACATGTATCTTGGTGAAAATTCATCAATGGTTTGCAACCCATCATCTCAATTTTCGATAAATTAGTAAATTAAAAAATTATTTAATTTTCATAGTATGTTTCATAATATTGATAGAAAAAAATTGTTACAAAAAGAAATAGGTATAATATAATCTAGGAAAGATTATTGAAAAATGTGTAATTGGTAATTGTGATAGAGAAACAATGATGGTAACTGATGATTGAAAAAATAATTATTTTTTTAATGATGAGATTGAGAGAGACAGTTAGTGTGGCTAAATAGAACATCGTTTGTTATAAATGTTGGCGGATGACACTTAAGAAATTGATAGAGACACCATTATTGTTTTTTATTTTGAAGGTAACAATCATTAAAATAACAATTGATTTCATATTTTAATGGAATTTAAAATTAAGAATCTCAAAATATAACTTCTTAAAGGATTTATGTGAAACACCAATAGAACGAGATTCATGGGAATCATCTAAATCCTAAATGTTATAGAATACATAATTGATAGAACTGGGTATTTTGTGTGATAAACACTAATGATTCTATGAAATCGAATTAATAGACTAGAGTCTTGGAATTTGAAGACATTGAATTCTTCAGAATATGAACAATAAGAAGTTTTTAATATGAAAAAGATTGTATTATCAATGTAAAATCAATTTCAGAATAGAGTTATTTAATTTTAAAAAAAGAATACATAACGATTTAATTTAATTCAAATAGAATTATTAGGGTGAAAAAGAAATTAACTGGTATAAAATTTCGAATAAATTTAATGATAATATAAAATAATTATTTTTCCATGGTTATTAAAAAATTATGGATCATATTTTAATATTAGTTAACTAGAATTTATAGGTTTTTTAGGAAACAGTTCTCATAGTACTGTCAATTGATGGTTGATTTCATAATATGTAAACTATAGAATATTGAAAATCATGCATATTGAAAACTATAATTCTACTTAGTGAATCCTTATAAAAAATTGATTAATATATAAGACTACAAAGAAAAAAAAGTAAATTGAAATCTCACATAGTTTCATGGTATATGTAAATTCTTACAACAAATAATAAAAAAAGGTTTAGTCAATGTCACTACACTGTATCGATGTAACAACACATTTTTCCATATAGATGAGTATTTATTATATAAAATGAAATCATGTAAGCATATAAATTTAACTATATAAATATGTATTGGTTTAGATACTCTCACGGAATCATTATGAAAACTAAAATTGAATGATATTAAATAATGAATGCATAATATATATATATATATACTATTAGATAAAAATGGTATAATATTTATATTTGCACTAATTTTTTAAATCGTTTAATGTGGAATATTATTATTATAGTGTGGTGAAATTTTATTCTTGAAATTGAATTATTATATTCATACTTTATGCATACATCTTAAAGTAGATTGAAAATTTTTGTTTATACTATAAGTGTTATGTCAGTGTAGTGGATATACAATAACACATAATAGACATTCTATATGTGTTGATGAAATAATTCTGGGACATTAATGCGTGGTGTGTAAGTATAATGATGTATAAAATATATAGTTTATCATATGTTATGATGATTATATAATTTGAAACAATTGATCCATATAATATTGATAAATATTTATATAATTAAAACATTTATATACATAAAATCTGTGATTTATTTTGACAAGGCATCACATTGTTTCTTAAATTGTTGTGGTTTTCCAATCCCTATTGGTTTTCATTAAATATGTATATATGGGTATGCATTCTAGTGTTACTTACAAATGTTCATGGTATGGATAAAAAATGAATGCATGCATAAAGAATAATTATCCTTTTTAAAGAATTGTAATGATTATTATTATAGCTTCATTGATGAATATATTATTTAAAAGGTCATGGTAAGAAAATGATTCTCAAGGTATTAAAAAAATAATGAAGTAAAATAACATAATATTGTGAACCAAATTTCACATGACTTTAATTATAATTCAATGTCACTATTAATTAGAATATATAAAATGTATTTAATTAATGAAATGCGGTATAATTCAAATATAAAAAAACCTATCTTAAATTAAGAAATTCCATGAGGTTCCACATTTTATTTCCTCCAAGGAAAATGGATAGTGTGTACAGTAATGGGGTATATACAATCAAGTATTCCATCGAAGGAATATTTTTTACCCAAGTAAGATTCCAATATAATTTATGTTCATGTTCTACCATTTCTAATATCATAGGAAAATGAATTATTTATATTTTGCATGAGATCATATGAATATTCTATTTTTTTATTAATTTGGTTAGAATGGTCTAGTGACTATGTATAAAATCTCTTAAATTCAATGAAAATTAATTAAGATAATGTAGCATCATGTAATACACAAGATCACATTTGTAGCTAATATTTACAGGGACCATTTTTAGGTTTATAAAATTCGTTTACATGGCATATCATATTTTACAAAAAAAAATTACCAATCAATGAATGATTTTTCTATTAAAATAAATAACATGTATTAATAGAGTTAATTTAATAAGAATTATTTGATAGAACAAATATTTATTTGAAAAAATTCATTAAAATTTGTTTTAATTTTTTAGAAGATGGTGGTGATGTTCAATGGATGAGGTCAATTATCGAAGATGTTTCATCAAATTAAACTCCACATATTGAAATAGTGGGGAAAACCTAGATATTGTGATACATTATATTTTTTCGAACATTGATTATGTGGAAATTACGAATCATTGAGTGTCTCCACTATGTTATAGAAATTTTTTTTATATATTTTAAATTATGTATGAACATTGGAGAGTGATAAACAAAAATAATTTCTATTCAGAACACACTCCATGGTAGAAGCATAAAACATAGATATATACTATACCATTATGTAATGAAGACCACCATTGACTAATCATCAATGGGATTTATCATTCAAAACAAAATGAAAAATAAATCACAAAGTAATAAATATATCTAATCTAGTAATTCATACACTAAAACCTATCAAATTTCCACAACTACATGTTATCATGTACGAATGTAAAATTAATAAAATCAGCCTAATGTACCAAAAAAAAGCTAAGAGCACCCCCCCCTAAAATGTATATTCACATAGTGAATTATATTACTGAATAATGTAACAATATTTAGGTACCAACTAAATTAAATCATCTTTAAATTTTGATTAAATGATCCATAACCTCCTTTTACACAACCAGAATTATATTATCCAAGTAAAACACTAAAACCTACATATGAAAACAAAGATGAGAAAAAATTGTCCTGAATTTATACTAATTATATCAATTATTAAATCAACGTATGGACTATAAAAATAATCCATAACATAGTTAAATGTTTTAGCACCCTATGGAAAATATTTTTCAATTAAAATAATTAAAAAAGAGATAATGCCAATAAACTTCAATGGTAATATCAAATTAACAACATAAATAACATTATTGGTAAACAAGAATCACTAAACATCATAAATCAATTTCTAGGCAAGATTTATAGAATTTAAATTCCACTACTTATTAATCCTTTTTGTATCCCATGACAAAAGACATGTTACAAATAAGCCACAATAAATCAATATCCTAACATACTGTAAGAACCATGTTTTTCAATCAGGTATGGATACAACATATATTGGGTTAATATGTAATTTTGGACCTATTATAGATACTTACCGAGTAAGAAATGGCTGATAGGGTGTCCAGTTCTTGTTTGGCGCCTGAAAAAAGGATTTTGAAAGAAATTGTCATGTAGCACGATTAAAATATAGAGTTCAGGAAGAGAAAATGGTTAGAGTTACTTGAGAAAATGGGGTAAAATTTTTCACATATCCATTCCAACTTATTAGTGCATATTTTCCCTAATTGTGGGCCATATCCATGCCAGTGCACCTATTCCTACAGGTTACCATGCATGAACGGTCTGCGGTTTAGAAAATCGTGTTTCCAAACCATGCACATGATATTTTATAGGTAAATTTAATTTTCATAACATAATGATATAATTAAATAAACAATCATTCTCTTATATTATTTCAAGTGTAAAGAACACCATTTTCCTACTTTTTGTATCATAAAACTCATGTAAACTACGAATTGAGATATATCTTCCATATGGACACCGATTTGTCTATTGTCAGTTGTATTTGATTCATATCAGTAATATCTATACCACCACATTATTCATTATTAATTTTTATTTTCTCGATTATTTTATCATGGTTTTGGATCATATTACCTCTTTTCAATGTATCAATCCATTATATAGATATAATCCAATATAGGATGAACTAGAGGCAGGTACAGAATGAGGGGAGTCGTGTGTGCTTAAGGTAGGTGGTCTATAATCTATCACAAATGTTCCATAATTTTATAAATTTCCATATTATTATAGTGAATTTATCAGTCATCATTTGTTAAATGTATATGTCATTTTTAATTTCATTAGATCCATATTTTAATACTCATGTTAAATTTGTATTTCGTCATTGGTGGAAATTTCAACAACACCATCCATCCCTTGTAGGATTTTTCTCCATAATATGTTTTTAAATTTTTTCAATCGATTGAGCCACCATTTGGTTGTTCCATGGCTTTACCCTTCTATTGTTGAGAATTAAAATATTAAATTCCTATATAATTCAATTGTAATAGAAATAACATATAGTCTTTGGATTTTCCCCTCTTTGAGTAAGCTCAGTTTTAATCAATTGAATATTGATTTGTATTGGTTCTCCTTGAGTGCCACATAACCCACCTAAGATAAGTACATTAAATTGATTCATAAATTGTAAATGAAATTGGATAGAATACTATATATGTTAATTATACCAATGAATATTAAATAAATTCTTGGTTTCATGTCTCTAGCACCCCGATCCATGTTAATTGACATTGGCAAGATGAAAATTATTTATTGATTATGCCTTAAATGGGATAGATGATATGGTTTAATGTTACCTAGCCTTGTTTAACTAATGAAATGAAATTCATGAAAATAATGACTTTATTGAATTATTACAACATAAATGAGTTGATAGAATGAATTCTTTCTCAATTTTCCTTATCACACTAATTATAGGAAATGGCATGAACCTTATGACATATACAATTGAATATTTACATTATTCCTTAAATAACAAAATAAATTAAATGTAAGGTGACTAATTATACTAGTGGACCTTGTCATAATAATTACTGTACTAATTGATAGACTCAAGGTCACATAGGATTCCTGATGGATTGCATTGAGACCTCGAGGACCCCATATCAATTCAAAGATGTTAGTTTCCTTTGGTTCAGACCCATATTGGAAGTAGATCCTAATCTATCATGGGATTCCTGCTATAACATCTTATAATCCCGCATAGATTATTACAACTTTCTTTTAATTGACTTCATTGATCCATAATGGATTGTATGTTCCATGGTTATACCCACCATGTCCAATCATCTCATAGTCTTGTTTTTCCATTGATGTATTCCTTAGACTCTGATGAAATCATATTTATATGATGGATTAGATACACTCCTTGGATCTAATATGGATTTTTGGTTACATGTTCATATCCACCACACCCTGTCAATGATTAATGAAACTTTCCCATATATGTATACCTTGGACTCATTAGATGTTATTATTATGGAATTCATTGAATTCATCTCCTTTGATTAATCTCTTACCCCATATCCAAGATTAATTTACTACTAATTTTGCAACCCAAGAGGACTATGTATCCTTGGTTATTACATAATAAAATTATATAATTAAATACCAATATAGTTTTTCCTGTTACATCTTGGAGAATTAAATATTTTTATCAATAGTTGATGTTACATGTGGTTGATACCACACATAAATTATAATATAAAATAGAACATTATTAATTAATGAAATGGTAAGATGATTAGACACCATCTAAGGGATGAAGACGGTAGGTAGTTATTTCTGCTATTGATGAATTATGATTTATATATGCATTCCTAAACATTATTCCAGTTTATATTATATGCACATAATATTATAAAAACCATTGGTAGCTGCCTACTGAGATATATCTCACAAATTATCAAAGAGGGGAGAAAAACAATGTGTTTCCACCATTGATATATATGTTAAGTAATATAGAAGAGACACATTATATAACAATTTTATCCTAATAGAAAACAATTCTCATCTTTCATATCCTAAAATAGAGGAGGTAACAGCATGTTATGTTGAAGTACTTTTTCATATCCATTTTCTAGGACAAGATACCCCGTTTGGCATTGGTTAAGTATTCAAGGATTGTAATGTTTTCTATGAAATAATCACATTGACCAAGATTAGACTTTTGGGGATGAGGTTGAAATATTATTCCAAGATAATAGAAGGGATCCTTGAGCACAATATTTTAGCGATAAATATTTAAAATATTTTATTGGTGATGTTGGAATGATTGATGGGACTAAAATTTAACACAAGACCGGTTGTCAAGATTTTGTATGTGTGAATGATTAGGATTTTGTATATAGAGTATATGTTAGATTTCCCATGTTATAAGACACTTATCAATATTGATACATTTCTTCCAATGAATTGATGCCAATTTTTAATGATGACAAAATAAATTCCATTTGGTCACATGGATATTTGGAATTGATTTTCTAGAGTGAATGTGGTATTTTGGAATATTTGATTTCAGGTGTGGAAAATTTGTTCATATGCTCCATCAAAATTGGATTAGTAGATGAGGGAATCTCAATGTGGATGGAAGAATCACTGACCATGTATAGATCGAGTAAGAATCCCAAGATAATGCCATTGATCTCAAATTCCCCTAAAAAGATAGTTGCTTTTGATGAGTTAAGATGTGAAACAATGTTCTTGTGTCACCTTAAAACATAATTTTGATAGATTTAGTGTGTAATTGAGTCACAATATATAATGTGGATGTCATGAGAACACGTATAAAATTATCATTATTCGCTTATAAGGGTTTTATTATTTTCATATTTTGTTGATACAATTATATAATGGGTTTTGATTGAGGGTGGGAGGGATTGATTCTTCCCATGACTTTTATTAATGTAACCCAATTACAAGTCTCATTCAATAATCCTTTTGATACTCCACTAGTTGTTGTTAGAGATAAAATAATTGGTTTTATAGTGAATATTAATACATTCATGATTCCATCCTGATTTAATATCCTCATTTCATTCTTGTTCCATCACCTGGAATCATTCAAACATGAACATCATATTTCATCATGGGATCATATGGTCGGTATTAAAAATAATTAGAATGGGTATGTGGTCCGACATGGCTAGGGTTATGTGAGATATGTTGGAGACATTAAATATGGTGAGTCGTGTAGGGGGTTCCAATAATATATTGAAAATCATATCAATGTGGGTGTTCTACAATAATTCATGGACCCACCCAAATATGATACAATCATATCCCATTATTGAATGTCTACTACTTTTAATCACATGGAATATGGGTCTCGTGTGGGAAGAGGATCTTTAGGCACCCCCCTCATTTCCTTAGGAATTTTTTTTTGAATACTATTCCAATGAGAAAAATTCCCAAAATGATAATAGAAAAATAAACTAATAGATCCTTGTACATGCATATGTATTTTTGTGGGAAACCATAAAAGAAACCTGCAAAAACCTCCAAAGAAGCACCCAGATATTGATGGGTGGCCACAATATATATTGGGGAGAAGTGTTTTATTCTGATATCCTTCACTAAATTTCAATTTATTTTGAGGAAGTCTTTATTTCAATGATGAGTGATAGGGAAAATCATGAAAACAATCCTTTGATGTGATTCCACAAATGTAAATATTTTCGATCATGGATTCGTAATCAAATACTTTATATGTAATATTATGGAGCTTCTATGACATAGAATTCAAAATATTCATTTTTTTCCAAACCACCACATTTTTAAAATAATAGTTTCATTGGGATTGTAAGGCATTGTTCACGGCTGTGACCAAGTATATATGTTCAAGAAAATAACAATCATAAGTTGTCTTCCAAACTATAGGTAGCAGATACCTTGCATTTAAAATCCTACGGTTTATTTTGGATTCGGTGGGTCCTAATGCCCAAAGGACGATCTCATGTAATCCCCAATGACACTTTCTCATGTATGGACCTTATTAGTTCCACATAGTGACATTTAATGTAGGATTTTATTGATAAAAATAGGTGAAAACATGAGGGAGGTTAGGGGGATGGGGTCTAATGGTTCAATATGTATAAGCATTGGGCAAGGTGGGGGAATGAGAGTCCTTTGCTCTTTGGGGATACTACAAATGTGGGATGGTATCCTTTGATAGATGTTTCTATATGTGATCATCAGGGATATCATAATTTCATAACATAGGATTGGTTACATGACTATTTGGTATTTTGGGGCTGTGAATTTTATATCTACCTTTATTCTAATATTTAATATTATATTTTATTTTAATATGATACTTGAGTTTATTTATTAATTGTTCCGCCCTTTTTAGAATGTCTATCCATGTGCCCTAGTAGAACCACCACTTCTTTCACCAATTTCTCAGTAGTATTGTTTGATACGTATATGAACTGCTTCAGTTAAAAAATCAATTAGTTTACATATATGTCAAATTGAGGGATTCAATTTTTTCAAAATATAAAGGGAAGTGGATAGGGTTCCAATGCATCGCCATTCTATGGGCAATTTTTGGTCTATTAGAGGGAGAAGTCATGTAGCTACTTTATGAGGACAGTTCATGAACAACAGATCAACACACCATTAGCAGGGCCATGGTAGGTAGAGTCCTCTCTCACTAATGGTGGTTCTATATCACACCATTAGATATCACTCTCTCTCTATCCCTTCTCATCTCCACAGAAGATAGTCCCTACAATGTGTCACTTTTGGTACACAAATGATTTTTATAGAAACATTGGTTACTAGGCCACGTCCACTCATATGGATGTGCCATTGTGGGAGATCCACTATAACAGTAGGCTACATAGAGGACAATGATGCTTGGTATCATTAGTTGAAACATCAAATTGTTTCTCGAATGAAGTATCATCAACACGAAACATAGATCCCATGTAATATGGAATTGTTTTGGAAGAATTCGTACTGTTGGTTAGTTTTGATTTTTATAGGTGATGGTTTTTTAGTTTTGTCGTCTGCATAGATTTTCATTTCAGCAGTCTTTATCTCATTGTACTCTACATTATATTTCATAGTGAAAACCTGTGATGATTCTACATCAGGTACATTGGTCATTTTCTAAAGCATGTAAATCCTTTGTGTCCCTTTTACAATTTTCCATTCCTCATTTTCAAAATTTTAAATATTAAATGTTGATGTCTTTTAAATACATATTTCCCATTTGGTTATATATTTATTAATTTGTCTGGTTAAATACAATCATTATGGTGCATTATGTTGAGTAATTATTCATAAATGATGCTGCCACCTCGTGAATCTGGAATTACATATGTGATTCTATAAAAATATTTTCACATTTCTTGATTATGTTTTATTAAATCAGTTCTTATAGATTATGTTATTTTTGGAATGAGAATTATTACAAATATTGAATAGTTATAAAGGCTACTACTAGAATGTGCTTGTGATGACAAATAATTTATTCATTTGATGTATTCCTTATAATAGGATTGAATCATGAACATTTTATACATTCAATAATTTTTTTTAAGAAACTATAAATAAACACCAAAATAGAATTTTGGATTGTAACACAGAAAAACAACCAATAGATTATGTGATATTTCATGGGGAATGCCTCTCTTGCATGGGTGCTCCACACAACAAAGTGGTATAAAAACAAAATTGGGTTTGAATTTTTCTTCATAATATGTTGAAATTGATTTATCTTTTATTTAAATGATTCATTATTTTCTTTTATCTATTGTATAATGCTTTTATTATTTCATTTATCTAGGTTGTGCTCTCTCTTGGGAAGTAATTTCATTCAATTAATGATAGTTTTCTTATTTGTATTTCCCAATTTTAATTTCCTATATAATCCTCAAAGATGACTCTTGGTATATTCTACCTATGTGTGTCATGGGTTTCAGGAGAAGTAATTGGTTCTATATAAGGTTTTTCTGTGTTTGAGTGAAAGTTAGCTGTAAGGTGTTAGAAGAATATTTTTCCTCTAGCATCTACCATTTTCTTAGTATATGAGATTTTGTAAGCTCTATTGTGTTCCTCTACATCCTTTATGTCTCTTTTCTCTAGTTATGGTCTTGTAGTGTGTTCGGTGGTTGGGTTCAGGTTACTTGGGTGTGAAATTCTTTTCATTGATGATTGGACAACCACCAAGATTCATGTTATACTGTTCTAAATTTCTTATTAGTTATGTATTGGTATTGTAGATATATAAGACTTATTTAATTAGCATGTATAGACATGGATGTGTGGCCCTTTAGAGGACTTTTCACTCCAGGTTTGTTGTTGGATCCCGTCCATTGTTCGCATGTCTTAAATCTATGCTATTATGTTAGTTCAGCTAGCATGTGTCCTCGAAGATTTCCTGTTGTTTTGAGGATACCTTTTTAAAATTTATATTAGTTGTTATTCTCCATGGTTGGGAATTACGAATCCAACATTTAGGGATAATATGGTACCTAGCGTCGAGAGTCTTCCGGTTTGGGGTTTCTATTGATTTGTGTCAGTCTTAAAGCCATTATTGATTGGTGATTTGGTTCTCATGTGTTTTTACGAGATTAGGTGGAGACCTCATTCACTGTTTCCCATTAATATGTATGTTTTTTATCTAATACTCACTCTATTCTATTTTCACTATATTTTTGTTTTCATGATTGCACTATTTTGTAATGAGTTGTTATCTATGGGAATTCGTTGTGTACTGTTTTTCCATTTTTTTGTGATGATGGATACTGTTATTTTTTTTTGGTGTTATGCAGGATCTCATGAACAGTTCCAAGTATCATTATTATAATATTATTAATTGCTCTTATTTTCATCAATGGAATTGTATCAGAGTGTGATTAATGTAAGTCCAGTTAAGAGATTTATCATGCCGTTTTTCAGAATTGATGAATTATAAAAATATTCAATAGTTGTTTAAAAAAACTATAGTTTTATCAAAAAAATTCACAATGATATCTGTTAGGGGAACTATTTTGGTCATAATGTATAGGTGTTTTTTGTTTAGGATGTGATGACAAAATTAATTATGGTTGGTGGTGTTTAATCATCAAGTTGATAGTTTTTAATTTTTAAGGTATAGTTTGTTTCATATTAAATTGTTATGAAAGATAATTTCCAAGGCGGAGATTTGTGAATTTTATATTCACTTTTATTTTCAATTAAAATTAAAATTTTAATTTAATATGCATCATTATTTTTTAGCCATTGAACTGACATTTTCAACTCATTTGATCTTGTGTCCCATCGGAATAGCTTCTTCTTTCCGTTATTTCTCTATTGGACTATTTTAAATGTATATGAACCACATTGGTGTCAAAATCCATCAAACCTAGATATACTTCTAATTTAGGGTTTTGGTTTTCACTAGTGAGAGATGGAAGTAGAGAGGATTCTAGCATGCCTCTTCTCTGGTTGTGATTTGGGATCTCACAGATGGAGATGTCAAGTTGTTGCTTGATTTGGTCGGTTCATGCGTAGTAGATCTAGGCTCAGTTAGCAGGGTCATGGTTAGAATTGTCTTCTCATTCTACTAGTATATCTCCCCCTCATCGTTGTATATCAATCTATCTCTTTGGTTGTTCTTATGTTCATAGCTGATGGTCTCCTCAGTATGCTACTTCAAGTACATGTAAGATTTTGACAGTAATGGTGGTACTTGGACTGTATCGACTCATATAGATAGACCACAATGGAAGACCCTTGAAAAATATGGTATACATTGAGGTGGTTTATTCTCAAACACATCAGTGGAAACAATGTAAATTGTCTATCATGAAGTATTTTGAACAGATATGAATTTTACCAGGTTAGGGGGCTTCAGTCTGGTAAATTGGTAATGATGGATTGTTTTTATTTTTTCTAGTGACGATTAGTTGACGTTGTGTAATGCATAGTTACCATTTATATAGTTTTTATCTCCTTGTACTCCGCTGTATTTTGAAAATTTAATACTCATAATGATACCACCCCATGCACATCGTTCATTGGCTGAATCATGTACATCATTGGTATCCCATTTACTATTTTCTTTTGCAAATTTTCTTAATTTATATTGCTGAATGATAATGAATATTTTTTTAATAATTTTACTCAATTTTATATTTATGGGATTGAATTTATCTTTTTAAATGGGAGAATTTTGTGGCATTGGGTTTCCCAATTTTTCCTCAATGGTGATGATACATTATAATTCTGGAAATATATATGTGATTCTAGAAATTCCTTTTCTCATTTCATGATTCTGTTTTGTTTAATCGATGTATATAGATTATCATTTATATTGTAATGAATATTATTTCATGGCATGATTAGTTATGAATGTCTCTGTAGTTTGTGCTCTTATTGACTAATGATTTATTCATAGGATTTATTCTTTATTATTGAATTGAAATTCGAACATCATTTTTGTTTATTAGTTTTTTAGTAATAAATTGTAAATAAACATTGTTTTAGAGTTATTTATTTTAAAGAACCAAAACACTGAAATGATCATGTGTTTTTCATGGGGACTGAATATCACACAGTGGAGCTCCCCACAATAGGGGTGTACAATGACATTATCATATGAAAAAAAGACATGGGGCTGGGCATGATAACCTTAGAGTGGCCAGAGGATACATTCATTTTAAAGACCTTGTAAATATTTTCTCTATCAAAAAGTACTACTATATTTGGGATGAATTAAATTTTTTTCATTGTTCACTAGGATCCACTAGCCATACTAGAGGATGATGGTACCTCAAATATCATATTCCATGGAGGAAAACTGTTTTTAAGCATGTTTTAACCTTCAATTAAAAAGTTATGGGTTGTTTCTCATATTCAAACATGGTCCATATCTGATGATACTATATGGAATGATGTATTACCTTCATGATAGGTTGTGTCACATTAATGAGAACCATATTCCACATGTAAGGTCCCCAATGGATTGGGTATCAGTAAACCAAATTGATAAAACATGAGATGTGGTGACCTATACTCTATATTATTTTTTCTGATCTCTAACTGAAAGAGATGTTTTTAAAGAATATCTTGAAGGGTTTATTAATAAATTACAAAACCGGGTCATATCATCCCATATTAAGATCATAATTTAAATATGGTTATTATAAAATGATTTGGGACTTATATGGCTTAACCATTGATTTTTTTGTCACTGAAGGATTCAATGATGATGCGGACCAATCATATATCACTTATGGTCATGCCTTCCTCTAGGTTATAAATATATTGCTACATTTTTATTAGAACATTCATGATGAATGGAAATATGATGATGAATTTACCAATGATTAAAAGAGATATCATGTCACCAAGAAGGGTTCATCATCAATGTAGGTAATAAAGGGCAATTTTTTCCTTACCTGATATTGATTTTTTATTACAAATGAACTTTTAGTTTGACTTCCATAAAAACACTATTGAGAGAGGGAACTATTCCATCCTATACAGATGAAGATGGGGAGATGAGTGATATAGGACGATCCCAACAAAAACTTATGATTGGATTTAGGTTGTAATAGATAGAGGGGTTTTCAGTAGATACCGAGGGAGGGAGAGAGAGAGAGAGGGATTCCAACTAGCCACTATCATGCCAGTAACACTCCGACCCCTCTAGACCGAAGCCAATTCATTACGTGTTATATTCAAATTGTTAGAAATAATAAAAATCATGATGCTTTGATCAGTTTAGTAGTATTTAAGAAACTAGATACATATATGTGACTCAAATTACATTGTAAATGGTTACAAAGTACAATACGTATCAAATACTAAATATTGCATCTCTAGTAACTCAATAAAAGATCTCTACTTTAACCCAGGATAAATGTAAACAATAAAAGTGGTGATATCAAATGATAATTAAGGATTAAAATTTTTATAAGTATAAATCATTAATAACTAAATTGTAAAAAATTTTGAATAATCAACATGGATTGGAAAATAAATGAAAAACACATCCCATTAATAAACAGAGAATGAGACTGCATCCATAGAATTTTTCAAAGTTTAATCCTCATGGATATTAATAACTGATAATGATTAAATATAAATCTTATTAACTAGATGTCATGTATCAAAAACATGATACCTTTGTACCATTTAAAACAGTTTAGTTCTGTGGGTAGAAACCCATCTGATTTTTGGAAACAAACTCGAAGGGTTTTTCGCCAAACTCATTTGTCTCATGAGACCTACCGATGAATCAAGGGGCTATAGTAGGCCCCACCCAAAACTTCATTCCCAAATAAATAATTATACATGGATTCAATACATGATCAATATTCCTTTTCAATATCTGTATAGAGTAGTTTACATGGATTCATCAATATTTCCATAATTAAAATAACTTTTCAATTAATCACTCTATGTAAAATTGAATACAGTTTAGAAAAAAAACATATATATTATATGATTTCATGGATATTTCATATATATATATATATATATAATTTCAAATGAAAAGTGATCTCAAATTATAAATAGGTACACCACAAAATTATTATTAGGTGCACTATTCAGAGTTAGTCACAACAATATAGTAGTTGAGACAATGTCTCTTACCACAATGTAATCAGTCGAATCATATGAGAAAAACTTCATATCCAAAATATGAGTTAATAAATAACATGAATATAAAAATAATCATGTTATTATATATCTTATTGAGTTACTCATATACCAAATAGAATAAATAATTGGCGAGAAATGGAAATATCAAGGAAATGAAAGTGAGATGAGAAACCCCATACCTTAAGCTTGAATGTGTTCATCGTATGATTTAATGTCCTGAATAATAATATTTAGCTTCATTAGTTATGAATTCTATATCCTCCCCTATATTTAGTTGGTTTCTAATAACCTTAGTAGGTTCATTCATGGCCCTTTTTATGAGATTAAGAGGTTCATTTTTATTTTTTTTGATACATTTTCTTCCCCGGTATTCATGATTCATTTACTATCACTCATGAATTAAAGTTCATTTGAAATGTGGATAAACATTAAGAATTAATAATATATGTCATTATTTACATTAAGGAGAAATAAATAATCTTATAATTATTTTGTGTCATATACCTTACGATGCTTTATTAATTAAATGTTTTTGATAAACACATTGATTGAGTTAGGTGATTTTTCATACATTGAACTTGTTTTGTATTATTATTTCATACTATGAGAGTGTAGGGATTCCAGAACATTAATGAGATGATATAAATATATGATGATCTGGTTCAACCATAAAAATTGTTTCAAGGCCAGAATTGAAGATGGCAATGAATGTTAAGAACTCGTCGTACTTGAATGTGATAAATTAACACATCTCAGACGATGATTTCATTTTTAGTATACGAGGTGGGGGAAAGAGAGATGAGGATAAAATATTCATTTATCATAATATAATTCAAGTTCAATTAGGGTAATTGAATTATCATTTCATTTCAGATGATGTGAGGTGAGGAATGAATTATAAATGAAAAGAACTCAAAATAAGAGAAAAAAAATGAGAAATCTCTTATGTATATTTGGTAGCCTAATGACGTCACCTAAAATTTAATAAAATGGTTTCACAAGAGAATGGGTTTATATCATCTCTCATACATAATATGGGTAGTGCGGAGAATATTGAATGAAATATCCTCACATAATAATTGAAGATAAAGGAGAAATCATAAAATGAAATATTTTACAAAAGAGAAGGGCAGATGATTCTCTTACCTTATAGTGTAACTCCCAAATCATGATGTACAGGACCTTGGGTGTTTTAGGACACCTTGGTATGACTAATAGTGAGGTTATACTACCATAGTTTCATGGATATTCAGTTTGTACTTAATGAAAACAAAGGAGTGTGAGTGGATTTTTAAATTGATTAAGAGATAGTTTATTATTATTTAAAAGGTCACCTAATTCATGAATTTTAAAAATCTAGGGGCATTCCCATGTTATTTTCCAAAGGATTTAGGAACATGGGACACCTCATTTAATTAGATACTGTACAAAATTCGACCAGCCTTTTATATTTAATTATTACAACATTACGATATCATTAATCTACTGAAAACTCAAGACTATATTTTGACTATTCATGAAAAATTCATGTATTTTAGAAAAATCCCAAAAATTCACCCAAACCAATTTTTTGCGTTTATATTTCAAAAAGAAAACAATTTTTGAAAATAATTTTCTATATATATTTAATTTTATTTTTAAATAAAAAAATGTTTAATAAAAAATATATTTATATATATAATATATAATTAGTTCTATATATCATTGAAAAATTAACCAAGATCTCATTATTTTATTACCTTAAGAAAGTAAAATATTAGAAGTATTAACTATTTATAAGGGTCAAATTACTATTAATATTACTATTCATAACGGTATGTTACAATTCATAAAAAAAGCATGTTGGTTTTATTAGACTCCAAAGGACTTACTCATTACAACTCTAAATGACTGTTTTTCAAAATTCAAAACATAGAAGTGGAAAATTTATATTTAATGAATAGATTATAAATTTCTCCTCTAATTTTTTGATTAACAAAATACATATTGCTTCATTAAATATAGGAAATCTAATGAATATAATTAATTTGAGAGGACCATACCATAAAATGATTGGGGTGTTGTATTATTCCCTCATTTATGAATTTCTTCCTATTAATATTATGTATAAAGACAACCAAAAACATGTGGGTGGTTATTCTTCATATGATCCTCAGGTTCCTATGTTTCTCCACCCATATTCTAGAATTTAGAAAGAACCATTACTAGACGAGTTGTTTTGTTTCTCAATACCTTCTCTATTTTGTCAAAAATCCCGATATACTCTTCACAATATGATAAATCAGGTTCCAGTTCTATTTTCAATGGTGAGTACATGCATTGGGTTTGGTGAAACTAATGAGAATAAATTCATGAACACAATGAATATATTGAATGATGACAACTTACAAGAATTGATAGAATGGTTTCTTGGTTAATTAGCCTTCACAGTCATTACAGGAAATGTCTTGAACAAAATGTCATATACAATGGAATATTTAATTCATGCCATAAATTATAAAATAAATTAAATGTATGGTACCAAATTATACTAGTGGACCACACATAATTATTGTTATACCAATGGCTATACTCGAGGTCACCTTGGATTCTTGATGGAATTCCTTGAG